>JABMCL010000650.1:1820000-1827500 GCA_018857735.1 Alviniconcha marisindica
CTTACTCACTCACTCAAAATATGTTCATTTTAACTGGTAATGACAATAACAAGAATCACTGTTGAGGTTGTCATGATAAGTATCACAAAATCAAATAATGCAGAGGAGTAGATTGCATCGTCATCATAGGAATCAAAGAAAAGTGACATCAAACTTGGCACCGTCATACCACTAGTTGCCACAACCGGTCAAAGTAGAACAGGTCAACATTTTCATCAAAACGTTTAACTACAATATCGTACATTTTACCAACACAGTGCCCAGCCATTACACATAAAAACAAAACAAACCCACAACAGTCCAGTAACGGATGAATTGTCAAATCGAAATATCTTTCTCGAGGTTTTGTTCGGCTGTTGCCTTTCGCTCACTGGCAGTCTCCGGTTATGTGCAATTGTTTTTCCTTGCTCGTGCGTTGCTGCAGTCTGTTCAATCGGTCGCTAAAACTATAGCCTATGCATTCTACTTTATAGCACCTTGCACGCGCGTTGAGATGTCCCTTTAAACTGTAAGCAAATCGCTTTGTTAGACACCCCCCCCCCCCCACCACACACATTGGGATAAGAAAACAGAAAAGAAACACACACCAACACACACCAACACACACCCACACACACACAC
This sequence comes from Alviniconcha marisindica, assembly GCA_018857735.1. Taxonomy (NCBI): domain Eukaryota; kingdom Metazoa; phylum Mollusca; class Gastropoda; family Provannidae; genus Alviniconcha; species Alviniconcha marisindica. Next base: position 1,820,622 of record JABMCL010000650.1, read on the forward strand.
ATGCACACACACACACACACACACACACACACACACACACACACACACACACACCAAACAAACAAAAAGTCAAACAAAACAAAAACAAACAACAAAACACACCCAACAAACAAACAAAACAACACCAACAACAAAACACTGACAAAAAACAGTGAAATAAATCCGGCTCCCTTTAAATTAACTCAAGATTTGTACCATGCTATCGCAACAACATCAATTTGCCGAGACGGGATCAGCTCTATGTTCCCCGTGTCCCTAGATTCCCATGTCCATCTCCGCCGCCCCCCCCCCCCCTCTCCAAAATGCACGCTCTGTGTTCCCTAATGTCACTGGATCCCCGAGTACCCCCCCCCCCCCCCCCCACACACACACTGCAAGCTCAATGCTCCTTCGTGTCACTGGACCTCGTGTAACTGGATCCCGGCAGTGTCGATGTCCGCCTCATCCCCACCCCACATTGCAAGCTCAACGTTCCAGCGCGTCACTGGATCCCTCTGTCATTGGATCGCCGTTCTATTGGATCCCCTTGTAGATGCCCCCCCCCCCTTGCCCCCAAAAGGGGAGGGGGGGGGGGGGGAGGCGGGACATTAAAATAAAATAAAGAAGCTCAATGTTCCCTCGCGTCATTGGATCCCCATGTAGATGCCCCACCCAATCCCCCAAATTCAAGTTCAATGTTCCCTCGCATCATTGAATCCCCATGTAGATGCCCCGCCCAATCCCCAAATTCAAGTTCAATGTTCCCTCGCGTCATTGGATCCCCATGTAGATGCCCCACCCAATCCCCAAATTCAAATTCAATGTTCTCTCCCGTCGCTGGATCCCCAAATGTTAGGTTGTGTGGGAAAAAACAATGGTGTCTTATTGCATCAAACAGCACGAAGATCCAGTGACATCTTATTGCATCAAATGAACAGTATGGAGGTCCAGAAACGTCTCATTGTATCAAACAGCACGGCGGTCCAGTGACGTCTTATATTACACAGCATAGAGATCCAATGACGTCTCAATGTATGAAACAGCACAGAGATCCAGTGACGCCTCACTATATTAAACAGCACAGAGATCTAGTGACGTCTCATTGGACAAACAGCACGGAGATTCAGTGACGCGGTGATCACGGGGACCTTATGATATGTGGATCCAGTGACACGGTTATCACGGTGAACTAATGATACGTGGATCCAGTGACAAGGGGACCCAATGACACATGCATCCAGTGACGCGGTTATCCGATGACACGCTCCCTGTCGCATACTGCGTGTTAATTACGTCCTTCTGCGAAGCGAAGAGTATCGGCTTGGAAAATTGTATTCGCGCTTCGGAAGAACGAAGCATAAACCTCTTCGTTCGAGAGTTAATCGTGAGAACTAATGTGTGGTACCTATGAGCTACCGTGGATCTCCGATAGTAATAGGGGTTATTCCCCCTGTTCATGAATGAATAATTACCTTCTTCACTGATGACCCATGTACCGGTGTGTGTTCACTTTGTTGTCCGACTGTTTTACGTACATGCAGAAACACCAGTGTCCTCCTCCTTAACTATCATTCCGTAGACTGTGTATCAAATCCATCAGTCTGTGTCGTTTACTTTAAACCTGTCACAGTGTTACTGTGTGCGCGCGCGCGCGCGCGCGCGCGGTGTGTGTGTGTGTGTGTGTGTGTGTGTGTGTGTGTGTGTGTGTGTGTGTGTGTGTGAGTGCGTACTGGTGTAAAATGTAATGACAATTGGATAATCGAAACAGTTGACGGGCAAATCGTAAAGGCTGATTATCTTCTGTCTTTTTTTCGTTACCTTCCCGTACTGAACTTTGACCCGGAAACTGACACACACTTCAATAAACCGTGCTGAACTGGAAATGTTTCTTCTCGCGACCTTGTTGATTTATAGGCCCCCGCTTTCTGCATTGTGACGTGGCTGGCGTCAGCAATTCGCTCAAACTCCAAGCACTGGTTTACGACATCTAAGGTGGAGGAAGGTATCGTAAAACGAAGCTCGGAGTGTGAACTAAATTCGTCGTACCCTTTCTCTCCCGCAGTGTGTGCTACTCACACTCTCCAAGCATCGCTTTCCGGCACCTTCGGAGGAAGGATGTCGTAAACCAGTGCTTGGAGTTTGCGTGCTGCATAGGCTTTAGTTTTCCACAGCGACAGCTGACGCCACGCACGGAAAGTGTATTGTACGCGTTCGTTTGTGTGTTTATCAGTTTTGCTGCCAGTCGTTATTTACTTAGGTTATGGCCTTTGACGCCGAACAAACATCAAAGACGGTCATTTCTTTTTCCATTCACCTAAGCTGTTTTCAAAAACAATTCAGCGCTCATGCTCACCCCATTAACCGAATGGATATGTTCTTTCATCTCCATTTGTTTTTGTTTTCGGCTATCGCGTTAAGCAGCCACGCACACGCTTGACATACTCTTCTTCTGCAGACTGAGGAAGGCGGTGCTGGAAGTAAAGTAACAGGCTGTTCTAGTCGTAACAAGCCAAATAACTCTTGTGTTCATTACGAGCGAACATTCAGGCCAGTTATGTCCCTTCGTCTTCTCGCTTCAAATGCCACAATTTTCTAAGCGCGTAAAGCTCAAAAAACAAAAACAAAACAAACAGAAAAAAAACAATTTTATAAGCACCCAAGTAATTTTCTTGGGTCGTGGTTGAACTCGCATGGTCTGCTTTCACAGAGTGTTTCTGACTTTTGAGGCAGCACAAGTGGACTTTACAAATTAGTTCATTGACGGATTGACGCAGTCAGGCTTAAGGAGGAACCGAAGGAAGGCGTAGGTTTGCCCCAAAACTTGCAAACATTTCCTTCCGCTGGTATTAATTAGTTCTTCTATCAATATTTAAAAAAAAAAAAAAAGTATTTCTAATTCGATGTTGACTTCCTCAGGGCGTAGCCATTTTGGTAATCTGCTTTCAAGTTTTCCGGGCCAAACAAGAGCAGAAAAAGGTTATCTCGTGAAGTTTTTATATACTTTGCCACACATTCCAGCCGTGTTCATGACGTCCCTGATACAGACTGCTGGGCAAAAATTGGCAGCGCTCAAGGTCATGTTTTGCAAACGTTCTAAAGTCGACTTTTAACAGACAGGACCAGAAATCGAGTGAAAAACTGCTGTATCTATCGTATGAAAAAGGGAATACATTGCCGTTCCTATCGATAGAGCCCGTAATGTTTCCTCTCTTAGGTTCCCCCTTAAGTTTCTCTCGCCCACTGAGGTGCCCTGTGACGTCATAAAAAGTAGTATGGTGTGGGGCTGGTCGTAACAAGTAACACAGTGATGACGACTCTGAAAGTAACGCAAGAATGATGACTCTGCTCCTGACAGCCTAACACTATTCTGTACAATGCAGTACAACGCCCTATGGGTTTACGCCCATCCATTCTTTTCACCTGCGTTAACGTCTTAAGGTAATTTGATTCTTAAATATTTATTCTACTTCCTTAATCTGTGAAACGGATAGAATCAACACACAAGAGAGTTAATTTAGCTCGAAAGACATCACACACTAAAAGCGGTGCTGGAAGTATTTGTGTGACGTTTTTTCGAGCGCTAATTAACTCCCTTGTGCGTTGATTCTGCACGAGCGCTCTGGGCCTCGTTCTGTTTCAGTTTGAAACTGATATCAAAAGGAGTAAGTTATTTTACCACATACCCCCCCCCTATGTAGTGTGGGCTGTTAAAAACTGTCGCACTGTTGTTGTGACTTTGTCTGTAAAAAGCCCAGTCGATCAGTTTTGTGGCAACACGATTCTCATATCAGTTCCTTTGCCATGGTATGTCTGCGTGCCTGCGTGCCTGCGTGCGTGTGCGTGTGTGTGTGTGCGCGCGTGTGTATGTGTGTGTGTGTGTGGGGGGGGGGGGGGGGGAGTTCGTGGTGTGCGTGTGTCTGCGCATTTAAATCTTTGTTTTCAACGTGTGTGTGTGTGTGTGTGTGTGTGTGTGTGTATGTGCGCGCGTGTGTATGTGTGTGTGCGTGTGTGTGTGTGTGTGTGTGTGTGTGTGTGTGTGTGGGGGGGGGGGTTATGTCAAATTGCTTAATACTTAATTATAAAACGTTACTTTTAAGTTCAATAGTTTTCTTTACAGATGACACATTTCTTAATACTTGATTATAAAACGTTACTTTTGAGTTCAATGATTTTCTTTAAAGATGATACGTTGCTTAATACTTAATTATAAAACGTTGCTTTTAAATTCAGTGAACACAACAGGGAAGACGTCCCTTTAGCCTATAACAAACGTTACAACCAGCCCCACCCCCTACTGTTATTTGGACTAGGGCAGTACAACAACAAGTGCCAGGCTCTCACGGATTTAGTGCGTGTCATCTTCCCAGTGTGGGCATGGATGGCGTTGGGGTGAAAAACGTACACACTTCTCTTCGTTCTGGCACAGGAAGTGTTCCACGGCTGTCCCCTCTCGTGCACACACTCACTGTTTAACATTCACGGGGATGGAAAGAGGAGTTTGTTTTCGTGGTGCTGGTTTCAAACAGTTCTCTCCGTCGCACGGTTGCAGTCACGGTGGCGATGAAGGTCTTTAATTCGTACGGTGGTGCGGGTTGTGAGGGCTTCCTCCCGCGGAGGCGATGATCGGTCGGGTTGTCCGTGCTTTGGTATCGATTACAACAGTCTCTTTGGAGTAAGTAGCATCGGGCCACGATTCTTTTTTCCCTCTTATCACTGCATGCGGCCAGAGCTGTCAGCATCCTCGCACGGCATCTCTGAGGTATCTGGATCGGGTATGCAAGGATGCTTGGTTCCCTCCCTCCCTCCCACCCCACCCCACACCCAACATACACACACTCACACATAATTATACACACATGAACTCTCAGCTCTCCTCGGGCAAGAGGGCCACAGAGGATGAGACACTGGGCGTGCAAGTAAGGACATCGGGCACACTGGTCCAGCAAGCCTGCCTGCCTGCCTGCCTGCCTGGTCCTTGAGGAATCTGCTCTTCACAGTCAGCTCCAAGCCCGGGAACAGTCGGACGCAGTGAGCTTGGCAGCCCCCAACTGAAAGAACGGAGTTTTGAAAGAAACTGTTAAGTCCTGAGTTCTTCGTTGACTTTGATAGCCAAACTTTGAAACAGTCGTCTTCGTCAGGCCCCTCCCTTGCACGAGCCTCGCGCTGTGGCCTGGGTGCTGACGCAAAGCGCGTGCACACCCCCCCAACCCCTTCCCCGAGTGCACCCCCCAACCCCTTCCCCGAGTGTCTTCTGGAACGCGCGCGGTCGTCAGACTTTGCTCTCGTCCTCGTCAGGCCCCGACCCCCTCTTCCCCCTTCCGGTCGTGGTGGTGGTCGTTGTGGCGGTGTGGATGCTGTTCCGCCCTGCCGAGGACACGGCGTTAGCCAGCTGCTGCAGCTGTTGTTGTTGTTGTTGTTGATACTGTTGTTGTTGTTGTTGTTGCTGTTGCTGTTGTTGTTGCTGCTGCTGCTGCTGGTAGGTGTTGGCGTAGGGGATGCCGGAGGTGGGAGAGGTGGCGGGCGTAGAGGTGCTGGTTCTGCCACTCTGGGTCTGAGACGGCTGTGCCTTTGGGGGTGAAGGCCTCAGGCACTGGGCCAGGTTCACGATCTCGCCCTGGATGTTGGCCAGCGCTTGCACCACGTTGCACAGGGCCTGCAGAGACGTAAGTAAGTAAGTAAGTAAGTAAGTAAGTAAGTAAGTAGTAGTAAGTAAGTAAGTAGTAAGTAAGTAGTGAGTGAGTGAGTGAGTGAGTGAGTGAGTGAGTGAGTGAGTGAGTGAGTGAGTGAATAAGTAAGTAAGTAAATAGTTGTTTTACGCCCAGTCAACCAGTGCGGTTATATGAGGGCGATTTCATCTGCAAAGACGGGATTTCATATGTTCAACTAATGCATACAAGACAGAGATTTGAGATTCGCGATTTTTAATCATGGTGCGAAGCACGTGTCAATTAACGTGCACATACATATTCATCATCATCATTATTATTATTATTTACATGGAAATGTGAAAGGAAAGGTTTAAGAACGAGAAAATGTCTTAAAAGACGGGAAGTCTTTCATGCGAGGGATTCCACTGTATTCATTTCATCAGTAAAACATAAGCAGGACAAGCAATGTGGTGTTCCTGTCACCAACCTTTTGGTTCTCTGCCATTTCATCAGTAAAGCATAAGCAGGACAAGCGATGTGGTGTTCCTGTCACCAACCTTTTGGTTCTCTGCCATTTCATCAGTAAAACATAAGCAAGACAAGCGATGTGGTGTTCCTGTCACCGACCTTTTGATTTTCGGCCATGAGTCTGCGGATGAACTCGACGTCATCCATCAGACGGTTGTTCTCCTTATGGTTGGACTGCAGGTGCTGCAGCCGCACGTCCAGCAGTTTCTGTGACCTCAGGATGGCGTCCAGCTGCGGGATGGCCAAGGTCGTCGCCAAGGGAATCATGCCTGAAGAAGTCCGCCGTGGGTTGGGACGGTTCGAGCTCTTTCGCTTGCCCTTGAATGACCCTCGGAATCCTGATCACAGTGAAATAATCATTGACAACTTGGTTTTGGTTTGAGCTGTTTGCCCTTCAGTGACCCAACGCTTGCCTTTGAACGACCCTTGGAATCTTGACCACAACGAAATTATCATTCACAACTTGTTTTTGGTTTGAGCTGTTTGCCCTTGAATGACCCAACGCTTGCCCTTGAATGACCCTCGGAATCCTGATCACAGCGAAATAACCATTGATAAGTGGTGTTTGGTTTGAGCTGTTTGCCCTTCAGTGACCCAACGCTTGCCCTTGAACGACCCTCGGAATCTTGACCACAACGAAATTATCATTCACAACTTGTTTTTGGTTTGAGCTGTTTGCCCTTGAATGACCCAACGCTTGCCCTTGAATGACCCTCGGAATCCT
>JABMCL010000650.1:1832500-1852500 GCA_018857735.1 Alviniconcha marisindica
CGGCTCGGCGATTGAAAGTTGGAGAGGCGCTGTTCCATCGGTCGCGCGTACTATACGTCACTATGTTCAAGCCAGTCTATTGGATGACCAAGGCCATTGCGTAAAGCGGCGCTGTTCCACCAGTCGCGTGTACTTTACGTCACCATGTTCAAGCCAGTCTACTGGACGACCAAGGCCATCGCGTGAATCGGCGCTGTTCCATCAGTCGTGCGTACAATACGCCACCAGGCAGATATTCAAGCCAGTCTATTGGACAACCAAAGCCAAGGCGCTGTTCCATCAGTCGTGCGTACAATACATCACCAGGCAGATATTCATGCCGGTCTATTGGACAACCAATGCCAAAGTGCTGTTCCATCAGTCGTGCGTACAATACGTCACCAGGCAGATATTCAAGCCAGTCTATTGGACCACCAATGCCAAAGTGCTGTTCCATCAGTCGTGCGTACAATACGCCACCAGGCAGATATTCAAGCCAGTCTATTGGACCACCAATGCCAAAGTGCTGTTCCATCAGTCGTGCGTACAATACGCCACCAGGCAGATATTCAAGCCAGTCTATTGGACCACCAATGCCAAAGTGCTGTTCCATCAGTCGTGCGTACAATACGTCACCAGGCAGATATTCAAGCCAGTCTATTGGACAACCAAAGCCAAGGCGCTGTTCCATCAGTCGCGTGTATTTTACGCCACCAGGCAGATGTTTCCACGGCGCCACGTAAGTGACAATGTAGCGCCTATGAAACACCTCTCCGGTGAGGTAAATCATCTCTCCTCTTTCCGTCCGCCAGCCATCAGTCACCGTGGGAAGACGTCCACCTCATCGTCTATCGATGAAGTACAAAGTTAACAACAACCCAGCACGTCTATCGATGATGTACAAAGTCAACAACAAGCCAGCACGTCTGTCGATGATGTACAAAGTCACCAAGAACCCAGCACGTCTGTCGATGACGTACAAAGTCAACAACAACCCAGCACGTCTGTCGATGACGTACAAAGTCAACAACAACCCAGCACGTCTGTCGATGACGTACAAAGTCAACAACAACCCAGCACGTCTGTCGATGACGTACAAAGTCAACAACAACCCAGCACGTCTGTCGATGAGTACAAAGTCACCAAGAACCCAGCACGTCTGTCGATGATGTACAAAGTCACCAAGAACCCAGCACGTCGTCGATGATGTACAAAGTCACCACAAACCAGCACGTCTGTCGATAAAAAAAGTACAAAGTCACCAACAAACCAGCACGTCTGTCGATGAAGTACAAAGTCACCAACAACCCAGCACGTCAGTCGATGAAGTACAAAGTCAACAACAACCCAGCACGTCTGTCGATGACGTACAAAGTCAACAACAACCCAGCACGTCTGTCGATGACGTACAAAGTCACCAACAACTCAGTACGTCTGTCGATGATGTACAAAGTCACCAACAACCCAGCACGTCTGTCGATGAAGTACAAAGTCACCAACAACCCAGCACGTCTGTCGATGTACAAAGTCACCAACAACCCAGCACGTCTGTCGATGATGTACAAAGTCACCAAGAACCCAGCACGTCTGTCGATGATGTACAAAGTCAACAACAACCCAGCACGTCTGTCGATGACGTACAAAGTCACCAACAACCCAGTACGTCTGTCGATGATGTACAAAGTCAACAACAACCCAGCACGTCTGTCGATGAAGTACAAAGTCAACAACAACCCAGCACGTCTGTCGATGAAGTACAAAGTCACCAACAACCCAGCACGTCTGTCGATGATGTACAAAGTCACCAACAACCCAGAACGTCAGTCGATGAAGTACAAAGTCATCAACAACCCGTACAAAGTCACCAACAACCCAGTACGTCAGTCGATGAAGTACAAAGTCACCAACAACCCGTACAAAGTCACCAACAACCCAGCACGTCAGTCGATGAAGTACAAAGTCACCAAGAACCCAGCACGTCTGTCGATGATGTACAAAGTCACCAACAACCCAGCACGTCTGTCGATGATGTACAAAGTCACCAACAACCCAGCACGTCTGTCGATGACGTGCAGAACAGAACACAAACAGACACGCTTTCGTCCTCTCCGAGAACAGTATGGGTTGGAACTATATAAATTTGCCAAAGAGCAAGCACCTCGTTGCAATATGACCTTGCGTAGCTTCCGTAAACTACACATTGAGAAATATGAGCACCTCGCTGCAAGATGACCCTGTATAGCTTCCGTAAGCTGCACACTGAGAAACATGAGCACCACGCTTCAATATGACCCTATGTAGCTTCCGAAAGCTGCAGACTGAGAAATATGAGAACCACGCTGCAGTATGACCTTCCGTAGCTTCCATAAGCTGAAGATCGACAAATATGGGTTGGCATATAAACTGATCAAAGACCACCTCGTAATAATGGCACCGTCCCCAATAAGCCTTATGGTTTCTGTGGAAGTTAAGCACCATGTTTACTTACTTTCTCGTGAATTGGATATCTTCACGAAGTCGGGCAGCACAGACGAGTAATCTTGCAGTGGGTACCAGCCCACTATGGTCTTCCAGGAAATGAAAAAGCGGACGAGTTCGCCAAATTTGGAGCCAAAGGAAGACATTAAGACAACAGTGTCACCTTCCAAGAAAGGAAGACCTTCATCAGAGCAGCCCTGGGGCAACGCATTGAGAGGGATGAGTTCCACTTTTTCGATCGGCGACAGCAGGTTGTGGTCATGAGACTAGGCACAGGCCACAACCGGCTCAACATCCACATGTACAGCAAGATGAAGCTGGCATCTGTAACAACCTCAAATTGCGGTCTTGACCAAACAGCTGAACACTCTGCAGAGATGCCCACTTGTGCAGACGGCAAAACATGTGTGGCCGACAGCAGTCCGTCTGCACACCAAGCTTCACGGCAGCAAGGAGGAACTGGAGAAGACGGCCACATTTATCTTGCAGACTGGACTCTCAGTGTAGCGGCGATCGAGAAGAAGAACTGAATCTGTATCACTCATGCATTTTTTGTGAGTGACTATTTCCTCGTCCATTTTGCAGGTTCCGGGTCAGGACTAATGTAGAAATTAGTGTCCCCCTATGCTGTGAATCTACAGCTCTTAAAGGTTCGGTCTTTTGAGCTGGGGTAGATCAGAATAATTATACATTTGCGTGCTTCGGTTGCTGCCTGGTAGCCCACCGTCCTTGTTCATTCAACTTCATTTTCCCCAGTTCTCTACAAACATAAGGCGAAGGGTGTCAAAACCAGTGCCTCCGACCTTTACTAGCGATTAAATGAATTCTGAACACACGCACATCTACTACTACTACTACTACTACTACTACCTACTACTACTACTACTACTACTACTACTACTACTACACACATACAGACCCCCCGCCTACCACCCACAACCACCCGCACACTACCCCCCAACACACACACACACACACACACACACACACACACACACACACACACACACACGCACACATGCACACACACACACACTACACCTCCACACTACATCCACCCCCTACCTACACACACACACACACACACACACACACACACACACACACACACACACACACACACACACACACACACACACACACAGAGACCCCATGCCTACAACCCACAACCACCCACACACTACCCCCCAACACACACGCACACACACTACACCCACACTATCTCCACCCCCTACACTATACACACATCACACCACACACACACACACACACACACACACACACACACACACACGCACGCACCCCCCCCCCCCCACACCACACACACATACATACACACTCTACACACACCACACTACACAAACACCTCCTCCCCCTCCCCCTCCCCAACACACACTAAAGTACACACTCAAAGGCACACCAAAGACAAAGGAGGAGCGAAGCGTCAGTCTTACACACCACGCAATACCTTGAGGAAAGTGGGTTTGCGGCCTTTGTTGGACGGCGTCATGTTGTCGGTCTTGCAGAATAGCTCTTTGCACGACTGCCACCCGTAGAAGAAGGACTTTGGGGTGGGCAGCATGTTGAAGGGTACGGGCAGGGTGCTGCCGTCGTCCATGTAGTTCAGCCACAGCTTGGTGCGAGCGAACTTCCACTCCACGTCACAGTCCGTCTGCCGAGCAGCATCACGTCAAGCAACTGACTGACTGAACTTTTAGTTGCAAGGATAAAGGTCTAGGCATGAATGCCTTTCGGACAACCTGTCCTTGTAACGATTACAACACAACCTAACGGTGCAATTAAACTCAGTTAGACATGACAAGACAGGTCAAGTAAGACAAGTCAAGCAAGACAAGACAAGTAAGACAAGACAAGTCAAGCAAGACAAGTAAGACAAGACAAATAAGACAAGACAAGCAAGACAGGACAAGTCAAGTAAGACAAGAAAATACTTGATTGTCCTGTAAAAGGAAATTTGCTTTGAAACATACCATCAATGTAACATTTAAATAAATAAAATTCAAATTAAACGTATGATAATTCAACGTAAGACATGCACATTAAAATAAAATGTTTAAACAAATTACAATTATAGCTAAAAACGCGTCAGTGTACCTTAATCATCCCGCACAGGGCAAATGAACTAACTACTAAAGGCTCATTAATTAAAAAAACCTAAAAACAAACAACCCCCCCCCAACTCAAACGAAATCAGCGGTGGGGATGACGTAGCTTAACATCCCGTCGTCATGACGCGGGCGATGACGATGGTAATGACGATGACATCCATGATGGTGATGCTGATGACGTACAGGATATATTTAACCGATTTGCAGACGTGCCTGGATATCTTCAACCGATTTGCTGACCTCCCTGGATATCTTCAACCGATTTTCAGACCTCCCTGGATATCTTCAACCGATTTTCAAACCTCCCTGGATATCTTCAACCGATTTGCACACCTCCCTGGATATTTTCAACCGATTTGGAGACCTGCCTGAATGTCTTCAACCGATTTGCAGAACTACCTGGATATCCGCAACCGATCTGCAGACCTACCTGGATATCTTCAACCGATTTTCAGACATACCTAGATATTTTCAAACGATTTGCAGACCTACCTGGATATCCTCAACAGATCTGCAGACCTGCCTGGATATCTTCAACCGATTTGCAGACCTAACTGGATAACTTCAAACGAATCGCAGACCTACCTGGAAATCTTTAACCGATTTGCGGACCTATCTGTATATCCTCAATCGATCTGCAGACGGGCCTGGATATTTTTTTTAAAGATTTGCAGACCCACCTGGATATCTTCAAAGGAGTGGCTCATCATGGCGATGAGCATATTGATGAGGACGATGATGATGACGACGTGGTAGATGCCAAACAGGTACATTCCCACCGTCTCCACCAACGACGTGCTGCTCTCTGTCGGCGAGTAACGCTCGTCCGTGTACACTGACGTCATGAAACACACCGTGGCAATAGTCGGTATAAGCCTAGTCTACGTGTACAGTCGGAGAGTGACGCTCGTCCGTGTACAGTGACGACATGACATACACCATGGCAATAGTCTGCGTATGCCTAGTCTACGTGTACAGTCGGCGAGTGACGCTTGTCCGCGTACACTGACGTCACGACACACACCGTGGCAATAATATGTGTATGCCTAGTCTACGTGTATAGTCGGCGAGTGACGCTCGTCCGTATACACTGACGTCATGACACACACCGTGGCAATAGTCTGTGTATGCTTAGTCTACGTGTACTGTGGGCGAGTGGCACTCGTTTTTGTACACTGAGGTCATGAAATACAACGTGTCAATAGCCTTATGCAAGCGTAGTCTATATGTACTGCCGACAGGTGACGTGTACACTGACATCACCAAATACAACATGTCAACATATGTGTAAGCCTAGTCAACGTGTACCGTCGGCGAGTGACGTGTACTCTGACATCACCAAATACAACGTGTCAACATATGTGTAAGCCTAGTCAACATGCACTGTCGGCGAGTGACGTGTACACTGACGTTTCCAAACACAACGTATCAACAGTATAATGTAAACCTAATCAACGTGTACCGTCGGCGAGTGACGTGTACACTGACGTCACCAAGCACGACGTGTCAACAGTATGTGTAAGCCTAGTCAACATGTACCGTCGGCGAGTGACGTGTACACTGACGTCACCAAGCACAACGTGTCAACAGTCTGCATACGCCTAGTCTACGTGCACTCTAAGTGCAAGCTTACATAACAAACTACAATAGCATTTAGTCGATGACTATATATCTACATCAAACAGGTGTCAATACTCTGTCAATACCGGCCTAGTCTACCTGTACTGTAAGTGTCAGTTTACATGTATGACAAACTATAATGACATTCAGTCGTAGGCTATATACCTACATGTATATCGGCTTACTAAAGAGGCATGACAATCACTGCATATGCACTAGGCCTATGTCTCTCTCCATTCTAGAAAAAAAGTTTTGCTGAAATTAACTGGTGTTGGTTCCATTTTGAGCGGTGGTTTTTGCACTGTCTACAACTGGTGAAAACGAAAAAAAGAGAAGAAAAAAAAAGAGAAAAAAAAAAAGAGAGGAAAAAAACAACATAACAAAGTTCACGAAAAGACAGACTCCTTAATCTATCTCTACCCCCCCCCCCTTCCCTCTTGTTCCCTGCACTCCGTCTTTCTCCTTCCCTCTCTCCTTCCCTCCCCGTTCTCTTTGGAGTGTCGTTAAAGCGGCGCCCATTTTGCTAAAAGACGGGAAAGAATAGGATCAGTTGTAACTCCGTCATCTGCATAGTGAAGCACTGAAGCCATGTCGTGCATTTGTTTAAGTTAGGAATGAATGACCGTACTCTAGCAGACACTGTGCAACTCTGTCTTCCTTCAAAACCTACCTTGCCCCACATTTCTCGCAACTCCCCCTCCCCCCAAAGGACATGAAACCACTTCCACAACCACCGTGCATTTTGTTACCTGCCGTACTGGGATCGGCCGCGAATGAGGCGGAATCGGTGCAGTATATCTTGGTTCGTTCCAAGTCCAGAGCAAGGCAATGCCGCACTGACAGAGCACAGTACAGAAGAGAACAGGCAAACGTCACGCACTCGCTCATGCACGTGCAGCTCGTCAGTAAGAACCCAAACAACGCAAATAAAATGGTATACCCTATGAAAAGCATTCTGTGAGAATTAGAGATTCCTAGGAGACATTCCTCAAGAGTGTGAATTGAACCAATAAATTGGCATGCTGGTTTTAACAATGTGAAATAACTGACTTAAGCAGAACAAAGGGGAATGTGGAAAGACTGGATTTAAAATGATGCAAACGTTCCTACCGTCGGCACTTTCTAGACTCTGTCATGCTCAGGCTCGTTCTAGGTGTGGGCTGTTGTGTATGTTGCTAAAACATTTCCATAGATACAATGAGAACTAAACGTAAGAATAATTCATTCATGAATGCTACAGTGCATGGCATTAAACGTAAATTAAGGAGGAAAAAAATAAATATATAAAGGAAGAATAATAAGAAGAAGGAAAAAAAGAAAGAAGAAGACCCCCCCTTCCCCAATAAAAGACAGTCTAGAGATACACACACACACACAAGGAAATACAAATTCGCACAACAGTAACAGATATCATGAAACAACAAACCCCAAATAAAACAAAACAAAACAAACAAACAAAAAACCATCCTTGGACAGTTTGACAGCAAATTCGGAATAACTCCCAAATGACAACATCTCTCAGAAAATCAGTCCCGCATCCAATTCATGTACAGCGAAGCCAGAACAACCACCAGGCAAATCTGCAGGACATGGGAGTTCGTGGCCGATTGGATAAGGCACTGCACTGTAAATCCAGGGGTCAGGGTTCCACTCCGGGGCACAAAGGGGTGAAGGACCGTTTGTCGGTTCATCGCAGTCAGCATCTGTACAGCCTCATCAGTGCCAGTCTCGCTTTCTTGTGCACAACACGTACGATATGATCGTTGCGCGCGTTAAAGATCCAACGCCCACCTTTCGACAACACAAGATGTTAGTCAGTTCTTGGAGTTTCACGTTAACGATCCAACGCCCACCATTCGATAAGACAAGACGTTACTCAGTTCCTGGAGTTTTACGTTAACGATCCAATGCCCACCTTTCGATAAGACAAGACGTTACTCAGTTCTTGGAGTTTTACGTTAATGAGCCATCGCAAACCTTTCGATAAGACAAGACGTTACTCAGCTCTTGGAGTTTTACGTTAACGATCCAATGCCAACCTTTCGATAAGACAAGACGTTACTCAGCTTTTGGAGTTTTACGTTAACGATCCAACGCCCACCTTTCAATAAGACAAGACGTTACTCAGCTCTTGGAGTTTTACGTCCAGTCAGACGCACAGGGTCAGCTCTGGACGAACCGCGCAAGACAAGACGGAATGACTCAGCATGAAGGAACAGTCAGAAGACCCCCGCCGCACCCACATCCTCCTTCTGGTCCTGTGATCTGCTGGCTGCAGGAAGTGTTCAAGCTTTTCACGCTACCACAGTCCTTTGTGTAAAGTTAACTGCAGGAAGTGTTCAAGCTTTTCACGCTACCACAGTCCATTGTGTAATGCTAATTACAGAAAGTGTTCATGCCTTCCACACAACCACAGTCCTTTGCATATTGCTGATTGCAGGAAGTTGTCACGCTTGATATCCACGCTGTATTGGTGATTGTAGGAAGTGGTCACGCTTTCCGCGATACTACAATCCATTGTGTATTGGTGATTGCAGGAAGTGGTCACGTTTTCCGCAAAACTACAATCCATTGTGTATTGGTGATTGTAGGAAGTGGTCACGCTTTCCACGCTACCATAGTCCTGTATGTAATGCTGATTGCTGGAAGTATAATTATGTTATGGTCACGCTTTCCACGCTTCCACAGTCCTTTGTGTATTGGTGATTGCAGGAAGTGCATGGTCAGGCTTTCCGCGTTACCACAGTCCAGTGTGTAATGCTGTTTGCATGCAGGCGGTACCGCAGTCTAGTGTGCAATGCTACATGCAGGAAGTGGTCATGCTTTCCACGCTACCACAATCCTTTGGAACTGCCTTGCCGAGGACGTGTCCACCTCTTTCACTCTCCAGTCGCTCCAGTCCTGATTGTATAAAATGTCTATAAAACTCGCCCCCTTGTTGAGAAACCATTTTATACGCACTTCTCGCGGTGACATAGTCTTCAGAAAGTCGAGGTTGGTCACTCAAACGAAGAAGAAGAAGAAGAAGAAGAAGAAGAAGAAGAAGAAGAAGAAGAAAATGGGAGAAGGAGGAAGAGAAAGAGGGAGAGGAGGAAGAAAGAAAGAAAGAAAGAAAGAAAGAAAGGAAGGAAGGAAGGAAGGAAGAAGAAGAAGAAGAAGAAGAAGAAAAGAAGAAGAAGAACCGGTGGCATGAGAGCAGAATGATCATCAGAATGGTCAGCAGAATGATCAGCAGACTGATCAGCAGAATGGTCAGCAGAATGGTCAGCAGACTGATCAGCACAGCGACTGCGGCTACACCCAAGAGAAGAGGCAGCTGGACGTGGCGGGGAGAAGATCCAGACCTCGGACATGCGGAGGGAGGCCTGCCAACGCCTGCCACAGGGAAGACCGAGGCAGGAAGACTAAGGCAGGAAGACCAAGGCAGGAAGACGAAGACTCCTTGGTCTTCCCTGGTGAAGGACTCTTCCGGCACTCCGTACAGGTCATCGAAGATACCTCCCTCCCCCTTCCCAATCACAAATGCGGCAAACTCTAGCTATGACTCGTCTGACAGCACCTCGTCCCTGTGGGGGACAGACCGATGACCACCTCCATCTCATACAGAGAAGCCAACACACTCCTTAAATTGAAGCAGAAAACTTGAGTGGAAGACAAGAAATGACGGCAACAACCCACAGCAAGACCAGTTCAACATGCTGGGCAGGAGGAATCAAACCACAGTCTTCTGTCTACGAACTGGACGCTGTGGACTCGAGAAACATCTCTTAAACAAGAAGAATAGAAAGAAAGAAAGACGACACACACACACACACACACACACACACACACACACACACACACACACACACACACACACACACACACACACACAACACACACAAAACACACACCAAACACACACACACAACACACACACCACAAACACACACACACAACACACACACACACACACACACACACACACACACACACACACACACACACGCACACACACACACATACACACACACGCACGCACGCGTGCGCACGCACGCATGCGCACGCACGCACGCACACACATTTCTAAAAGATACAACAATAAACAAGCACAACTATTTCCAAACGACAACCAGCACTTGTTGGAAATGCTCGAAGATAGACCTCTGAGAATAACATTCGCCCCATAAAATCCCTCGCCTCACCAGAAACGGCACGCGCTTTGTGAAATCTACTGGACATGAGTAAGTCAAGCTGTCGTCAATGCCGTGGATATTCCTCAGCTAAGAAGGCAAAACCACACCCCAAAACACTTTGTGATAATCTTATACGTCCCAGTAAATATCGTGTTGGCGTCGCACCGCATCTGAATGGTCAACAGACGCTGCACGTTCCTCAGACCCATCCCTTGTGTCTGGAATTAACCGCTTGAACCGCTTGCAATGCTATACTGCATTGGTAGACGCCACAACTTCAATGTGACTTGGCACTTCTCACGGTCGAGCAAATACGAAAGGATTCCAGCACAGAACAGGTCTTCAGTAGGCCCCTGGGGGCACGATTGATACCCTGTCTTTCTCGTGACGAGAATACGACAATCACGTACGAAGAGTGCAGTCTTGTGAAAATCAATTACAGATATAATTATATAGACCACAAATACACAAACACCTAGCATGCAGTGTGTGCACGTGTATGACACAGTTCCAACGAAGAATGTTTGAACTCGACAATCTCATGTGCATGCCAGAAAGTAAAAAACCAAGCTTGTGAAAACGTCGACAACAGTGTTCAAAGGAAACGCGTGCATTTAAATGGCACTGGTGCTGCAGATAATCACCTTACTCGTGCTTTGAAGGGGCACCAACGTCCGCCGACGTAGAAGTCAGGTATTTTGCATTCTCATGCAGGTAAAGGGATACACATGTCTGAGTTCTGAGATACGTCAGTCAAGGACGAAAAAACATGCGGTGATGAAGTCTGGTTTTCCCCCCTTGTCCATAGCACAGCTCCGGTCTGTAGATATGACCTAGTCTCACGAGTCATATTTTCCCGTGCAGATCTTAAAGATGCACGTGCTTCTCAAACAACAGCTAAAGAACAAGTTTGCTATTAATGCAAACGCACAGGAAATCTCATGGAAGGGAAGTCTAAATTCGAATATTGTCAGTGTTCTTGCGTAGGCTACGCGATCTCATAGCAATCGAAAATTCAGATAGTGTTACAAATACACAAGAGTTCTGGGACTGGGCCTGTCTGTGTCAACACTATGATTCGGTGCTCGAACCGCTCAGTCTATTCAGACACGACTTGGCGTGAGGTTTCCTTGGGACCCGATGATACAATTACGCGGCTGTGCTGCGGTAGGAACTCTTTGGCTGATTCACACGTCAACGATCAACATTACTGCAGCGACCGAACACGTCTCTCTGTCAAGCTGCAAAAGGGAGGGTGCATGACAGAGGCTTAAACTCTTCCCGGTTGTCAGGTAGCGCCATGGTCGGATGGTTAGCACTCCGGAATCTCACGCCAGCGATCAGGGTTCAAATCTCGATGGAACTAACTCCCCCCCCACCAACACCCCCGCTTTCTTTTTTCTTTTATTTCAGCCGCTGCAACATCAACATCGACAATGTCGAGCCTTTAAAAGAAGTATCGGTGGAACCAAACCCCCCTTTCCCTCTCTTTTTTATTCTTCATTTCAGCAGCTAAAAAATTCTTCCATTCTCCACAACAAGACTATAATGTTGGCAAATCCCGTTGAAGAGCTGTCCGAAGCGTGTACATTACTGGTACATTATGTACGCGCAGACGCGGCCTCATAGAAGTCCAAATTGTAATATCGCTGGCGTACGCGACCTCACGGCAATCCAGATTCACTTATCGTTTGTGTAAGTGCAAACACCCACAGTCTCACTCACATCTATCCAATACAGCTGGTGTTCGTGCAAAGGGAAACCAGTCAAAAATGCAGGGACCTGTTCGGTGAACGTGCAAGCCGACGGATGCAAACCGAGACTCTTAATCTCGGACGTGCAAAGTGCCAGGAGGAGCCAGTCACGATGCAGAAGACATCCGGAGGTGGCGGGGTCTACAGTCAAGTCAAACCCTCCTCCGCTCGTCTCGGCCTCCCTACCTTCCCCGCCGCCCCAGGTCCCCCTGACGCCGTGCATGGAGTGCTCGGCCCTGGCGATGCCGCCGCCCGGTAGGGGGTGCTTGACGGCGATCTCTTTGATGCTCACCTGGCTGAACATGGCCCAAAACAGGCTGGCGAACGTCTGCTGCAAGCTGAACAAGACAGGGCACAGAGAGTTTTCAGTCGATTACATGAAAGACGGTCCGGTCCGCCTTGACGGCTGAAGGAAACCCAACGATGTTCGGGCGTTGCAGGGCGGAAGCTGCAGCCGTGACTTTCAAACGCCCCCGCCTCTTCTACCCCTCCCAGTCACCGCTTTGACGGTCAGGGGGGAGGTGCGAGCCAGCGAGCTCAGCGGCCATGACCAGCTGATGGTGTCTCGGTGATACCGACAAAATCTGGGACTACAGTGCGTGCTGCAGATGGAGGAAACTTCAATTTAAGAACCGGAGCAGTAGAAGTGACAGAACAACAGACGAAGGGCACCGGTCCTTGCACGCTGAAGGAAGGAAATGCAGTTAATGGCTGTGGATAGAAAGAAGGGGGAAAAAAAAGGAAGAGAAAAACACACGGTAACTTCACGTTCAGAAAACGAAAACACAAAGGCAGTGGGTAAAGAAGAAATTCTCCTGAATCAGAATTCCGTTCAACATCCTCAAGAGAAGGGGAAATAGTCTCAACCCCACGACACACAGACACACACAAAACAAAAACAAAAACAACAACACATAAACCCCTGGATGAGGCGGACAAAAACCAAAATCATAGACAGATGAGGGTGGGGGCATAGTGGGCTGGGAGACGCGTTACCTCCTGATGGACTGGGATGAGTGACGGTGATGTCATTGATGCTGACTTGACTGAACATGGACCAGAACAGGCTGGCGAATGTCTGCTTCAAGCTGAAAACAAGGTCAAGGTTAAACTAGCCGATACGCGCACTCATAATTATACATTTATACCAAACCCGTTCTGTTTAAATTTCAACAGGGAACATTTTCGTATCTCGGAGGTCTTCTGTACTCCCTGCCCCGAGTACCTTGTATAACGTCAGTGACATTTTTTTTCCTTCTCCATTTATTTATGTGACGTCGTATGACAGTCTGCTTAGTTCCAATATTTTGGATATCCCCGTGTGGAAAAAAATAATGTCTTAGAAGCAATGCTTCTGGTTTTCTAATACTCTTTTTGAAACCATTCTTGGGAGGTCCTAGAAACAGCAGTTCCAATTCCCCGGCAAGGAAAGGGTTAAGCAGAATATCTTTTCAAGATGTTTAGTAAAAGAGAGTCACACTGTACTTTGACAGGACTGAATCGGAGTGTGCAGGATCACACCACATATTTTATTCCAGCAATTTGTGAAGCAAGGGCAATCCCTTTTACTGAGACAGAATAATCAAGAAGTCTCTCTCATGAAAGCCAAATAATCCGGCCTGTTGATTATTGATTTTGCAAGCGGAAAACTTTTCATGAAGCAAGGAAATTCGCATGTTGGTCAAGAGACTGAATGGTCAATAAGTTTCACCCTCTGAAATCTAGATGTTTTGTCGTATTTTTGTGTGTGCACAAGCCAGGTAAGTAAGTAACTTGGTGTTTTACGCCCAGTCAACCAGTACGTTTATATCAGGGCGAAAGACAAGCAAAAAAGCCCCAACAACAACAACAACAAAAAATCCCATTCTGAGACAGAAGGGTCAAGACGTCTTACCACCGAAAACGAGGACATCAGCCTTTTTTGTTTTTGTGTGTCTGAAAGCCAGGCATTCTGGAAAATGTTTTTGGCGTGTGCACAAACATTTCGTGAAGCAAGAAAAATCCCACGTTGAGAATGAATGGCCAGGAAGCCTCACCCCTGAAAACACATATTCCGGCCTTTTGCTGATTAACCCTCGAAAGACGTCACACAAACACAACAACAAAGACCAGAGTATTTACTCGCATGCCTGGTGAGAATTATTGTTGGCGACTCCGGTCTTTGTTGTGTTTGTGAGACGTTTTTCGAGCGCTAATTAACTCCCTTGTGTGTTGATTCTGCACGAGCGTTCTGGGCCTCGTTCTGTTTTAGATGCCGGCCTTTCGGTTTTGCGTGTGCACGAGCTTTTCATGAACCAAAGACAGTCCCTGGTTCTTCCTGGGACTGACTGAACGGTGAAAGAGTCTCACCCTTGAAAGGCCTTCGCGGCGTGGACCGACACCAGCGTCCCGTTGAGGTCCATCTTGATCTTCTGGGAGCCGTAGTACCAGTAGAGGTTGTGGAGACCGACCATAAAGGCAAACAGCACCTGCAGCATCAGAATTTCATTTTTAAGGATTAACCCCTTCACGCTCCAGCCTATAACAAGTCTACTTTCAATACTGTGCGTTTTGACAGAAGTCCTTTCGCGTGTTCATGCAAAGGGGGCGGGAGTGGGGGGGGGGGGGGGGGCATTCATAATTTCAAGTTTGGCACTTTCAGTTGGTCTTTTTTCGAGTGACGGCGCGTCAAGATGGCAGTGAAAGGGTTAATAAAGTATCATTGTGTTGTACTGTATTGTATCACACGCACAACGCCCGAAATTAGTCACCGCCTCGGTTTCGGCTGTGCCACAACACACTGAGCAAACTCCAAGCACTAGTTTACGACAGTCTTCCTCCAACCACTGCCACAGTTAGTTACGCCATAGGTCTCGAAAAACTGTTAGCTAACGGACAGTTTTTCGCTGGTGCTCAAATGGCAGGAAGTTTGTAACACGATCATACGATCCACCAATGTGAAAATCGGGTGACGACCCATTTCATGTAAAAAGCGGTAGAAATCACGATCACACGATTCACTAATACAAAAACCGGGTGATGATCCATTTCATACGACTTACCAATACGCAAAGCGGGTGATGACCTATTTCATACAATTCACCAATGTGAAAATCGGGTGATGATCCATTTCACACGACTCACCAACGAAAAAAGCGGTTGGCATCACGATCATGAATCATGTGTGTGTGTGTGTGTGTGTGTGTGTGTGTGTGTGTTGTGTGTGTGTGTGTGTGTGTGTGTGTGTGTGTGTGTGTGTGTGTGTGCGCGCGTGTGTGTGTGTGTGCGTGTGCGTGTGGGCGCGTTTGTGTGGATTCTGGGGAGGGGGAGGACTAGGGATAAAGTGCGATATGCAATGCATTATTAAATTAGGTTGTGCATTGTTGTAATATTTCATGTATAGCGCTTTGAGCCTCGGCCATGTATAGTTATAGAGGGATTCAGCGCGTTAGAAATACATTTATTATTATCATTATTATTATTATTACTCGACTCACCAATGAAAAAAGAGGTCACACGACTCACCAATGAAAAAAGAGGTCACACGACTCACCAATGAAAAAAGAGGTCACACGACTCACCAATGAAAAAAGAGGTCACACGACTCACCAATGAAAAAAGAGGTCACACGACTCACCAATGAAAAAAGAAGTCACACGACTCACCAATGAAAAAGGAGGTCACACGACTCACCAATGTGAAAAGCACCATGAAGCGGGTGATGTCCCCGATCATACGGCCCAGGGAGATCTGCAGCGGTCCCAGCACCTCAAACGCTGGCATCAGCCACGTGGTCCGCGCGAAGCTGATGACGTTGGCGATAGCGAAGAGTGCATCCGACACGATTTCTGGGTCATACGGCTCCCACTGGAAGCGTGCTGCACAGGCAAGTTAGTGAAAACGTGAAGCTGAGGTGAAGGTCATCATGCGTCATGGAGAAGAGATAGCTGTTCTATGTATGCAATCTGTTCCACATTTACGCTGCACTGGGGTCAGGATTCTACTGCGGGGGCTCTCCGGGGAGTGGTGTGATAATTAGGCTGGGGGGGGGGGAGAGAGAGATGAGAGGGGGGGAGGGAGACAGAGAGAGACAGAGACGCAGACAGAGAGAGAGAGAGAGAGAGAGAGAGAGAGAGAGAGAGAGAGAGAGAGAGAGAGAGAGAGAGAAGAGAGAGAGAGAGAGAGAGAGAGAGAAGAGAGAGAGAGACGAGAGAGAGAGAGAGAGAGAGAGAGAGAGAGAGAGAGAGAGAGAGAGAGAGAGAGAGAGAGAGAGAGAGAGAGAGAGACAGAGAGAGAGACAGAGAGACAGACAGACAGACAGACAGACAGAGACAGACAGAGACAGACAGAGAGAGGTGGACCTACAGGCCTCCATAAAATAGTGATGCGGTGAGTCTCGCTGTGACTTGATGTTGGCTATGTGCAGGTCAAAATACGTGTGGTTGTCTGTGTAAAGCAGCTCGCGCGCTCTCGCTGTGCCGTTGAAGTAGCTGGAACAGAAATGCCACAAATACAGCAACAAAACTCAAGCTCCTCATTGGTTACCGGTCCAAGCCAGAATAGACTACAAACTGTCAACTATCTTTCACGACGTCTTCTCTGACTTATCTCCTGCCTATTTCTCTGGCCTTCTCACTGTGCACACCCCTTCTAAGCACAAGCAGCCGCATTCTCCTGCAGACACACGGATACTTTGTATCCCCATGTTAAAACTAACACCTTTGGCCAACGCTCTTTCAGTTACTGTACTCTAAAGCAATGGAATTTTCTCCCTTCCTTTGAAAAGCAGTATGAGCTCGCTTTTTTTTTTAAAATCTGGAAAGAGCGTTATAAAACTTATACATTATTATTACACACAAACGCAAACACACTTACACACACATACACACACATAATACACACACAACACACACAGATACACACAAACACATACAACACACACACATACATACACGCACAACACACACAAACACACACATACACACACACACACACACACACAACACACACACACACACACACACACACACACACACACACACACACACACACACACACACACACACACACACACTTCTACCACCAAAAAACAACAAAAAGCAGACAAACAAAAAAACACCAGACCACTTACACGTCTGCCTCTGACACTTTGAACTCTGTGAAGAACCTAAGCACGTAAGAAGAGAGGTACATGGATAGGACGCCAAAGTCCATGGTGTTGTAGTAGTCTGTGATGTAACTGCGTGCTCCGGAGTTGTACACCTGCTTACACTCGATCCATAGCAGCCCTGAAACACAACGGAGTTTCGTTTAGAAGACTACGAATGGAAACTGTGCACTTCTCGCTTTATCGTGTCTTCAGCGTATATTTTACCGTGAACCAATCTCCTTGGAAGACTTTTTAAATCGAAACTGTGCACTTCAGCGCCTACTGATGAGGCTAAGCCTGTCATCGACAAAAACCCCAAACCAAAACAAAACAGCAACAAAAACAACAAAAACCCAGAAACAAAAAACAAACAAACAAACAAAAAACAAAAACCCACAGAAACAAGAACAACAAACAAACAACAACAACAATAACGAAAACCAAAAACAAAACTTGAGCCCCCATAAAAGATTTAAATAAAGAATGTTTTAAAGAATTAAAAAATAACATTTAAAACAAAATTCCATTTTTTTGCCAGACTTGAGGGTGGAGGTCATGGCGAGAGTGGAGCACTCACCGAGTATCCAGAAGACTATGCAGATCTGCACGTGCGTAATGAGCGTGCTGGCGGGCCGCAAGGTCTCTTTGAGAAGGCTCTGAATCTTCTCCTCTTTCGACAACGATTTGTAGCGCGGGTCCGTCAGCTCGGACGTGTCCGTTATCGTGACGTCACTCTCCGTGATGCGGAAGGTGGCCACGGCGAGAAGAACCAGGAAGCACATGTGTGACGTTGTGTGCGTGATGAACTTGGTCACCGGACACCGCATGATGGCGCCAATCTATCAACCCACACACAGAAACAGAGGCGCACACGCCTGTAATAGTGCTGAACGCAGCACGCTCGGAGACATACACACACACAGACAGACACAAACACACAGAACACTACTGTGTCAAACACTAAGGTGTTCTATTGGATCAGAAAAACGAAAGCCTGGGCTGGAACTGGGGTCTGGAGTCCAGAAGCTCGCAGCAGCCGACGCCACTGGCGATCTCTGCTTGCGACCTTATGTGCCACCACGCACTCTGAGGATTTGGTCAGTGAACAAGGAAGGTTATGGCCAAAAGAAACGCGACATACTGACTTAGGATTGCTCATTTTGTTCGTTTGCCGTGGAATCCAACCCAAACTTTCGCTAGGAAGACACCGAACGGACAGTTATTGTTTGATTCTTAGTCACCATTTTATTCCTCCAAACCATTAGCTGTAACTGCACAACTAGCGAATGGATTTTTGAATCGTTCAAACTGTGAAAACCTATGTCGCCTTTCTTTTGACCGTGATTGTATACAATGTGCACATAAATCCGGATTTCTTGCAAAAACGAAAACGCGAAGATCAAGAGTTTTAAGGTAGCAAGGATCAAGTGACTGACACAAGCTCAAAAACTGGTTTTCCTGGCACCCCACAAGCACGACACCCCAACACCAAGGACTAGAACTTCCTGGAAACGTAAAATCATCATGAATTGGCTTCCCTTACACACAGAAACACAAAGGGTGAGGGGCGGATTCCTGGGGAAAAGAAATTCACTACGACACGGGACGTACAGTAACAGCACAGCACAGAACAATACAAGACAACTTCACTGTCTGTTGAAGGACAGAAACTTACCCTAAATATGGAAACATCAGTGACCAGGAATCCCTGGAAGTACACAAAACACCATGAATAGGACATCTCGAAACATGGAAACACCAACAATCAGGAGTTTCCTGAAACATGCAGCCACCATGACCAGGACTTCCCCAAACATGGAGTATGGGTTGCTAGCAGTAGTCGAGACTGACCCTAAACTGTGGATGTACCTCTGGTGCAGTTTATGTACCCTGCATTACACATCTGCCAGGTGAGAGCTACCATAGGCGACTTAGGTCTTTGTTGTTGTACTTGTGTTACGTACTTCGAGCGCTGATTAACTTCCTTGCGTGTTGATTCGAGACTGGCCCTAGTTAGTTGCTGCTAGGAGCCCAGTCAGCTACTTAGGACTGACCATAAACATCACATTTTTGGATGTAGTTGAAGCAGAAGGTTTACACCCCATTGCGCCGGTCGCCGAACAGACTATCATCTCCTTTGAAATTTGGACAGGTTAGGTCAAATATAACAAGTGGAAAATACGTCGAGATCTTTGAGAAACAGGAACACTTTCCATACTCAGCAAAGTCAGGCAATATTTACACTGGCTCTAATCAGGCTATCGTTATCTGTCACGAATCAGTGCAGGTAACAACCATGAAAAAAGACTGCCCAAGAGACGAAACTGTATTGTTCATGTTCGTGTTGCTGCGTTTGGGTTTTTAAACGCCTGTCAGTCACATTGTACAGCGAGCAACCCACACTGACGATCAATGCTTCCTGAAACAAGAAGAGCAAATTCCCAATCGACTCACATTCAAAACAAGAAAATGCAACATTTCAATGTAACTTTGGACTCTCCCGTGACCTTGAAAATAAGCCACGGTCATCAAAACTTGTAGGAACGAACACGGGCCAGTCTAACTTATCATCATGTAAAGTTCGCTTAAAAGGTACTGAAGAAACCTCAGCATGATTAGGTGTCTGCCAAGTCGGGGAATTTTTCAGTTATTTGAATTGAATAGAACCCATGCTGCAACAACAAAAAAGTGCTTTGTACAGGATGGATACTGGGCTTTTTGCATAATCCAATGACGT
>JABMCL010000650.1:1862500-1877500 GCA_018857735.1 Alviniconcha marisindica
ATGTAGTGGTCAGATCGAAAGCTCTTGAGACCGCAGCTATAGGAAGCACGGCTTAGAGCTCAGCGTGGAACCGTCTATTCAGTCTGCAACAGCCGCACGAGACCTCATCGCGGACAGGTCATCGTGGACAACGCGACTGTCTATGCATATGACCAGTGACCACCAGCCAACAGAAGAAAAAAACAAACTGAAATAAGAATGACTGCTGCCGTTCTAAAACAAAATAACAAAATAGCTGAACCAAAAGCAGGTAAGTGCCCTACATCTCGTTTTTCAGCGTTTAAGTGTTTTGCAGCTTGAAAAAGGGGCTGACCCCGAAAATTCACAGGTTGTGTTTTGTCGTAATAAATAGCGCTTAAAATTAAATGCACACACACACACACACACACACACACACACACACACACACACACACACACACACACACACACACACACACAAACACACACACACACAACACTTTTAGTATGTGTTTGGATCTCACCTGCCAACAGGCAAAGCCCATGCCATGCCAGGCTCAAATATGTGTGTAATAGTCATAATCCTACTTGAGGAGCTCGTCATATTTCGCCACAAAGCAACAAGAATGACAACAACCACTATGATGATATAATTATGCACGATAAACGGATACTGACGACAATAATAACAACCACCACGATGTTGACGCTAACACAAACGGCGATGCAGTCACAAACGGTTATACAGCAACAGAAACAACGAGGACGACGTTTAATAATGCTAGCAAATCCACACAGACCGAGGGACGGGGAGCCCAGGACGGCCACCTCGGCTTTCACACAGCTCCTGAGCTCTGAGACTATCGAAGTTCGTTCAGTGTTGCTTTACGTCCGCATAGACCGTACGGACTATTAGGGACTATTAGCCCAGGACGTCCACCTCGACTTTTACACAGCTCCTGAGCTCTCAGTCACACGTATCCCACTGTTTTGAATCAGTGTTCAGCACCACTAGGCTGAAGGTTACGTGTTCTTCCCACAGGCAGTCTATCGCTTCCCACGGTGATGACCACGTTGCACCTCTCTCATTAATTTTGAGCGTGAGCCATCGTCTGTCTCACGGCTTGCCAATGAACGTGTAATCAAAGATATTTAATACCACGATAGCGCAATGCATACCGAACGCGAAGACGGGAACCGAGAGTTAACGCACTTTGCAACTAATGTATAGCAGTCTTTGCTAACTTCTGGCTCATCGCATGAAGATACCGGTCGGCTAATAGCCTCATTTTAACGGTTTGTATGTATTTACTTCGATTTGGTCGATTCAAACTAAACCGATAACTTGATCTCGCGGATGTTATTCTGACAAAAAGATTTGGTCGATTGAAAACTAAACCGATAACTTGATCTCGCGGTGTAAATTTCATAACCAGTCCTCGCCGTGAACACATCGATTTTTGTGTGATTCTTTAACTATGGTTTGGTCATTATAACGTCTTGGTTCTGCAGTTTGTTTACACGAAACATTATTGTCTTTAGGAAGATTGATTTTCAGCTTTACATTCGCGAGGACCTATCACTTTTCTACTCTTTTTAGACATTTATTTAAATCCTGGAGCTGAACCTTTGAAGAGAAACTATTTTTTGTTTGTTACAATAAACCAAAGCTGTTAGATTACTGAAAACTTTTCCCCCCTCTTGACGACTGGAACCCACGTGACATCTGACTGACCAATGACCAAATGTCTCGGAGCTCTACAAGTCCCATCAAAGATCTGAACCATAAGACGTCTGATCGTAAACAGCATTAACAGGATCAAGCTTAGCTGCACCTCTCCCGCCACATCGCCTTACAGCCCTAGACGATTAACGCTGCCAGACACATATATACACATACCTACACAAAGGCTGCTGCTTCTTTCTCGGGGAAGAGGGGGCAGGGGGTTGCTGGTAAACATGGCTTGTAGCGATCACTAGTCTGTTTGCCTTCGCCAAACTTTCTCAGAGCTGTGATTAATCAAAGCCTTTAGGCGAACACGCTGGAGAAAGTCGGCCCGACGTGCTGGACGCAGACGAGACGAAGCGCCGGCCGATAGTGAGGGGAAAATGGGTTCGTTCGCTACCAGCATAGCTTCAAGGGAAGAGGCAGGAGACAGTTCCACAGAAGCAGAGAAGAGACAGTTTCACAGAAACAGGGAGGAGACAGTTCCACAGAGGCATAGAAGTGACAGTTTCACAGAAGCAGGGAGGAGACAGTTCCACAGAAACAGGGAGGAGACAGTTCCACAGAAGCAAGGAGAAGACAGTTCCACAGAAGCAGGGAGGAGACAGTTCCACAGAAGCAGGGAGGAGACAGTTTCACAGAAACACGGAGGAGACAGTTTCACAGAAGCAGGGAGGAGACAGTTCAAACAGGGAGGAGACAGATCCACAGAAACAGGGAAGAGACAGTTTCACAGAAGCAGGGAGGAGACAGTTCCACAGAGGCATAGAAGAGACAGTTTCACAGAAGCAGGGAGGAGACAGTTCCACAGAGGCAGAGAAGGGACAGTTTCACAGAAGCAGAGAAGAGACAGTTTCACAGAAACAGGGAGGAGACAGTTTCACAGAAACAGGAAGGAGACAGTTTCACAGAAACAGGGAGGAGACAGTTCCACAGAGGCATAGAAGAGACAGTTCCACAGAAACAGGGAGGAGACAGTTCCACAGAAACAGGGAGGAGACAGTTCCACAGAAGCAAGGAGGAGACAGTTCCACAGAAGCAGGGAGGAGACAGTTCCACAGAAGCAGGGAGGAGACAGTTTCACAGAAGCAGGGAGGAGACAGTTCCACAGAAACAGGGAGGAGACAGTTCCACAGAAACAGGGAAGAGACAGTTTCACAGAAGCAGGGAGGAGACAGTTCCACAGAGGCATAGAAGAGACAGTTTCACAGAAGCAGGGAGGAGACAGTTCCACAGAGGCAGAGAAGGGACAGTTTCACAGAAGCAGAGAAGAGACAGTTTCACAGAAACAGGGAGGAGACAGTTCCACAGAAACAGGGAGACAGTTTCACAGAAGCAGGGAGGAGACAGTTCCACAGAGGCATAAAAGAGACAGTTTCACAGAAGCAGGCAGGAGACAGTTCCACAGAGGCATAGAAGAGACAGTTTCACAGAAGCAGGGAGGAGACAGTTCCACAGAGGCAGAGAAGAGACAGTTTCACAGAAGCAGGGAGGAGACAGTTCCACAGAAACAGGGAGGAGACAGTTCCACAGAGGCAGGGAGGAGACAGTTACGCATAAAAGAGGAGGAGGAGGAGAAAACGTCTGACAGAGAAAGGGATGACTCAGTGGTCGTCAGAGCAGGGGACAAGGCAACGGTCAAAAGACCAAGGAAAGATTCGGAAACAGTCAGCAGAACAGAGCACAAGTTAACGGTCAAGAGAACAGACAACAAGGCAACGGTCAACAGAACAGAGAGACTTAGGCAACAGTCAGCAGAACAGAGCACAAGTTAACGGTTAAGAGAACAAGGAGCACATGGCAACGGTCATCATAACAGAGAAAACAAAGCAACAGTTTAGAGAACAAGAGAGAAAAAGGCAACGGTTAACGGAACAGGAATGAACAAGGCAACGGGAAAACAGAACAGGAGAGAACAGGGAAACGGTCGACAGAACACGAGAGAACAAGGCAACGACAAACAGAACATGACAAAGCACGGAAACAATCAACAGGACAGAGGACAAGGTAATAGTCAGTAGAACAGAGGACAATGCAACGGTCAGTTGAACAGTGGGCAATACAGCAACTGAGCTTTAAGGAGCCTTCGTTCAACTTTTAGCAATGACACGAGCTGCTATAGCGAGTCGATGAAACGTTCTGACATCAGTCAGTTTTTTTCACAACCTTAACAGTGATCCTCTAATCAACGTAACAGCTAAAACGGCGATTCTTTACCAGTATATTCGCCAAAAGGTACGGGAATTCCTCCCCAGGCTACCCTTGTCCTTTGTCTCAGGCGTGAACTGAAAACTAGAATCGATGAGGATGAGGCGGTTGGAGATGTTGTACACTTCGACAACGTCCAAGAAGTCGCCATCATGGGACCACACGAATCAGAAACTCCAGATTCCGTGATCGACTAAACTAATCCATCATCCGTACGACAAACAGACAGATGGACGACACTGTGACCTACATTCATGACTCGAAAGCTGATAGTTCATCCGTCGCCCCATTTTCACTGATTACTCTGGTATCCTGCAGACATGCCAGACTAAGGAAGACGGCAGAACCCCGTTCCTGGACACCAGCCATGATAGTTCACACAGCGGATCATGAAAGCAAAATCAGAGTCCATCGGAAACTAAAGCAAAATCAGAGTCCATCGGAAACTAACAGACCTAAAACTGACAATAATTATGTAAAAATCAGCACTTGAACTTTCAAGATGGCAAGACTGGGCAGCGCTGCTCTTCTAACTGCCGCAGACTTACCCGGGTAAAGTGACCAGACTTACCCGCTGTGGATTTATAGTGCTACATAATATCAGATAATAGCAGCAGTAGTGGTTCTAATATACCCCCCACACCACTAACTCACGGGGAGCGGGAGGGGTATAACGTTCACCCACTCGAACACAACGTGTGAACATTAGACCCTATTTCATACAGCCACTTCTTTCTCTACCGCTACAGAAGCTGAGAAAAAGGAGGAAGTAACAACGCATCAGACAGGCCCTAAACACAACTCGCTACACGAACCAAAGACAAAACTTTCCCAGAAACCCTCCAAATCCATTCGTTCTCAGCTCACCCGAAACAAAGACAAAAATTTCATAGAAACCCTCTAAACCCATCCATTCTCAATTCACCAGAACCAAAGTCAAACTTTTCTTAGAAACCCATAAAACCCATCCGTTCTCAGCTCACCAGAACCAAAGACAAAACCGACCTATAAACCTTCCAAACCCATCCGTTCTCAGCTCACCAGAACCAAAGACAAAACTTTCTCAGAAACCCTCCAAAGCCATTCGTTCTCAACCAACCAGAACCAAAGACAAAACCGACCTATAAACCTTCCAAACCCATCCGTTCTCAGCTCACCAGAACCAAAGTAAAAAAAAACCTATAAACCTTCCAAACCGAACCGTTCTCAGCTCACCAGAACCAAAGACAAAACCGACCTATAAACCTTCCAAACCCATCCGTTCTCAGCTCACCAGAACCAAAGACAAAACCGACCTATAAACCTTCCAAAACCATCCGTTCTCAGCTCACCAGAACCAAAGAGAAAAAATACCTATAAACCTTCCAAACCCATCCATTCTCAGCTCACCAGAACCAAAGACAAAACCGACCTATAAACCTTCCAAAACCATCCGTTCTCAGCTCACCAGAACCAAAGACAAAACCGACCTATAAACCTTCCAAACCCATCCGTTCTCAGCTCACCAGAACCAAAGACAAAACCGACCTATAAACCTTCCAAACCCATCCGTTCTCAGCTCACCAGAACCAAAGACAAAACTTTCTCTGAAACCCTCCAAAGCCATTCGTTCTCAACCAACCAGAACCAAAGACAAAACCGACCTATAAACCTTCCA
Source organism: Alviniconcha marisindica (assembly GCA_018857735.1). NCBI lineage: Eukaryota > Metazoa > Mollusca > Gastropoda > Provannidae > Alviniconcha > Alviniconcha marisindica. The sequence continues at coordinate 1,868,052 of JABMCL010000650.1, forward strand.
AACCGAACCGTTCTCAGCTCACCAGAACCAAAGACAAAACTTTCTCAGAAACCCTCCAAAGCCATTCGTTCTCAACCAACCAGAACCAAAGACAAAACCGACCTATAAACCTTCCAAACCCATCCGTTCTCAGCTCACCAGAACCAAAGTAAAAAAACCTATAAACCTTCCAAACCGAACCGTTCTCAGCTCACCAGAACCAAAGACAAAACCGACCTATAAACCTTCCAAACCCATCCGTTCTCAGCTCACCAGAACCAAAGACAAAACCGACCTATAAACCTTCCAAACCATCCGTTCTCAGCTCACCAGAACCAAAGAAAAAGACCTATAAACCTTCCAAACCCATCCATTCTCAGCTCACCAGAACCAAAGACAAAACCGACCTATAAACCTTCCAAAAACCATCCGTTCTCAGCTCACCAGAACCAAAGACAAAACCGACCTATAAACCTTCCAAACCCATCCGTTCTCAGCTCACCAGAACCAAAGACAAAACTTTCTCTGAAACCCTCCAAAGCCATTCGTTCTCAACCAACCAGAACCAAAGACAAAACCGACCTATAAACCTTCCAAACCGAACCGTTCTCAGCTCACCAGAACCAAAGACAAAACCGACCTATAAACCTTCCAAACCGAACCGTTCTCAGCTCACCAGAACCAAAGACCCAGAAACTGCAGCTCTATGCTCGACTACGAAGACTACGTTGGTGAAACCCTCAGACCTCTCTGTATCAGTCAGAAAGACCACCAAACGAAATAAATTATGGTCTCTTCTGTCGGCCAGCTTTGATCGGCCACACCAAAGTGGACATCACAGGACAGCGGACATCACAGAGCGGCGGTCATCACAGTAATGCCGCCATCATTTCGGCGACCGGATGGAAGTCAGTGTCCTACTTACTCAGCACCAGCTAAGGAAAACGGAAGATTTGTGATGGCAGAGAAATCAATTCGAGGAGACCTAGTTTGAAGGGAGATCAAGGCAGTGACGATCTACCAGCCTCCAGTAGTCATGACCGTGTTGGCTGAGTGCTCATCATCTGTCTCCCCACCGCTCACATCAATGCATTAAACTGTCCGAAGTGGACTGTGTATACAAATCCCGTTCAAATGCTCTGAGCACGATTTTTAGTTGTTATTCCCCGTGCTGGGTACCACGTACGTATGAATGAAGGTCCCCTTTGCAGATAATTCAGAGTACCCAAGGTACTTCCCTTTAAGCCAGTAGCAGGTCAGAATATAGCTCTGTTAATTACGTGCTTGGCCTACTGCTAGACATGCTTCCTTTCTAATGTGTACTTTTCTGGCTCATTCAACTATATATTCCCCGATACTCTTAACCCCTTCATTGCCGCAGCCTGCATATTTCCGGGCTGAAAGGTGCACGAACGCTCCTGCAAACAGTATATTTTCCCGTCCTATAACGGCTACCTTTATTGCTATACTTAATTACGAAAGTCCATTCAAAAAGGGCCAGTGAGAAAAAGAAATCAGAAAGGCTTAAGGGTTTCAAATTTCTCGCTTTTATTGGTCGTTTTCAAGTGACATCATGGCAGTGAAGGGGTTAAACAAAGTACCGTATGTTGTAGACAGTGAATCAGACTTTCACGTGCGATTTGATGACCAGTAGATGTTTCACTCTGCTTCCACCTTCGTGGTTGGCTGGGCGTTTGATATCACGAACCAGCCTATCTGTCTGAGCTGTTGTTGTTGCCGCATTAACACGTTTCATTCGTTTATCTTGCACAGCTGACAGTTTTATGATGAAATGTATGTTAATTTAAGTGCATGTTTGATAACTCAGCAATGCATGGCGTAAACAGAAATGATGTGCTATTTACATCTCTCTCTCTCTCTCTCTCTCTCTCTCTCTCTCTCTCTCTCTCTCTCTCTCTCTCGTCCATCCGTTAGGTGTATTTTGGATTTTGGTATTGTGCAATAGCTCAAGTGAAAACTACCATCTGACTCACTCTCAGTCTCTCTTGGTATCTCGTTCATTTTGTGTTTTGATATCAACAAGTTAAATAAACAGTATGAATCTCTCTGTCTCTGTCTCTCTGTGTCTGTCTCTGTCTTTCTCTGTCTGTCTCTGTCTCCGTCTCTTTGATTTGGTTCATGTGTGTTGCATTAGAAATAGCTTAAGTTAAATAACCCCCTCAGTTTCTTTGTCTCTCCCTCTCCCTCTCTGCAGTTATTTCTTCCCCTCTGCAGTTCTCTCTCCCCCTTTGCAGTTCTCTCTCCCCTCTGCAGTTCTCAACTCCCCCTCTGCCGGTGTCTCCGCCACCTGCAGTTCTCTCTCCCTCTCTGCAGTCTCTCCCCCCTGCAGTTCTCTCTCCCTCTCTCCCCCTCTGCAGTCTCCCCCCTCCGTAATTCTCTCTCCCCCTCTGCAGTTCTCTCTCCCTCTCTGCAGTTCTCTCTCCCCCTCTGCAGTTCTCTCTCCCTCTCTGCAGTTCTCTCTCCCCCTCTGCAGTTCTCTCTCCCCCACTGCAGTTCTCTCTTCCTCTCTGCAGTTCTCTCTCCCTCTCTGCAGTTATCTCTCCCCCTCTGCAGCTCTCTCTCGCTCTATGCGTCTCTCTCTCATCCTCAGTATGAATTCAGTTATATAGTTTTACAGTTCTAGATACACATGTGACTGCAATTAGATATGGTCCACATGCTCCTCTGAACACTCTGCTAAAGTACAGTTTGTAACCATTAGTCTAACCTTTGTGAAGGCCACAGGCCAGTCAAATAAATGTTTGCGTCTTTGCGTCTTTTGCGTCTCTATCCCAGTCTCTCTCACAGTTCCAATTTTCTGCATCTCTGTCTCACTCTGCATCTCTCTCTCTCTCTCTCTGCGTCACTCTCGTCTGCATCTCTTCCTCCTTTTCTGTATCTCTCTCTTGTGCATCTCTCTCCCGCTCTGCTTCTCTCTCTCTCCCTCTGTTTCTCTCTCTGCATCTCTCTGTGTGTCTCTGTGTGTCTCTGTCTGTCTGTCTGTCTTTCTCTCTCTCTCACTCACTCACTCACCCACTTACTCCCTCTCTCTCTCTCCTCCCTCTCTCTCTCCCCTTCTCTGCATCTCTCTCTCCCCACCCCCGTCTCTCGTGTTCTTTTTCCCAGCCTTTTGCCCCCACGAGGGCGGATCAGCATCGTGGCAGAGTTTGGCAACACCTAGCCCCCTGATTGCTGCTGTAACTCTGCGGGTCCATGGGGTCGTGAAGCAGCCCCGGGGACGGGGCGGCGCTAAAAGCGCGCCATTCCACGTTATTAGCCACGCCATGCCGAACAGCGGGCGCCAGAGTTATCGTTCCTTTTCCATGGGAACCCAAGCTATAGAGCTGTCGAAGGCTCTCTGTCTCTGTCTCTCTCTGTCTGTAGTGTGTGTGTGTGTGTGTGTGTGCGTGTGTGTGTGTGTGTGTGTGTGTGTGTGTGTGTGTGTGTGTGTGTGTGTGTGTGTGTGTGTGTGTGTGTGTGGTGTGTGTGTTGTGTGTGTGGTTTGTGTGTTGTTGTGTGTGTGTGTGTGTGTGTTGTGTGTGTGTGTGTGTGTGTGTGTGTGTGTGTGTGTGTGTGTGTGTGTGTGTGTGTTGTGTGTGTGTCGTTTGTGTGTGTTGTGTGTGTGTGTGTGTGTGTGTGTGTGTGTGTGTGTGTGTGTGTGTGTGTGTGTGTGTGTGTGTGTGTGTGTGTGTGTGTGTGTGTGTGTGTGTGTGTGTGTGTGTGTGTGTGCGTGCGTGCGTGCTTGCGGCGTGCATGCGGCGTGCGTGCGTGCGTGCGTGCGGGCGTGCGTACGTGCGTGCGTGCGTGTGTATGCGTGTGTGTTATTATTATAGAAAGGACAGATAGTAAGACAAAATTTCTGCCTATAATCTTTATTTTAGAGCATTAAAGCTCACTCACTCATTCACTCTCTCACTCACTCACTCAATCAATCAATCAATCAGTCAATCACTCTCTCTCTCAACCCAGAGCTATTGAGTGTTCTTTCTCTGTGTTTGTCTCTCTCTTTTACACCAGAGCTATTGAACGTTCTCTGTGTGTGTCTGTCTCCCTGCCTCTCTCTCTCTCTTAGTAGCTTAGTAGCTTAGCAAGGACTAGCTGTTAGACAGGTTTTTCACTGAACCTAAACTACAATCCTTGTAAAATATAGTTTTCGAGTTCGAATTCTCTCTCAATCCAGAGTTATTGACGGTTCACTCTCTGTGTCTGTCTCTCTGTCTGTTTCTCTCTCTCTCTCTCTCCGACCCAGATCAATTGAAGGTTCTCTCTGTCTCTGTGTATCTCTCTCTCTATCAACCCATAGTTACTGGAGGTTCACTCTCTGCGTCTGTCTGTCTGTCTCAACCCAGAACTATTGAAGATTCTTTCTGTCTGTCTGTCTGTCTCAGCCCAGAGCTATCGAAAGTTCTCTGTGTGTGTCTAAAGCCAGGAGTAGGTGGTCCGCTGCCAGGAGTTCTGCAGTTCTAATTTCTACTTCACCGGTTCATCAAACCACAGTTTCCCCGTCTTCTTCAAACCATTAGTAACCTAAGTTGGATAGTAACTGGATCGTAACGTCTTGTCAACGACACAGGATCACCTCATGACGAAAGTATACCGTGTTGCACACACAGTGAGTTAGATCTTTCCGTACTTGTGATTCACGTCTTGGCTTTTCTCCCTAATTGCTATTTTCACAGCTGATTAGGCGTTACATATCAAGGCTGAATCAATCACTCTGAGAGACCGACAGAGCGAAGTTGCCAGTCCGTTACAGCTAAGCATCCTCTAAAAGGAACAACGACAACGATTGTTATTCAACACTTTTTGATTCGGGGATCATTTTGCAACATCTCTCTGGTAGATTAACTGCTTTGTCCACATCGTTGGAATGTCCTGGTCTAGAATGAAACTGACAAACCTGACAGATACAGATTCAAGTTTAAGTGGTGACGCTGTGTGACGCTTCCACTGGTGATGCTTCCTGAAACAAAATGGTCCCGCAGAGAATAGCCTATATACAATAACCGTAACAATTCCTCAAAGTTGGAAGTAACCTATGCTGTGACGAGACTTTAAGATCCAGGAACTAACTAACTCTAAACCGATTTTCTAGCTTTGGGAACAAGGTTAACTCTAAACCGATTTTCTAGATTTGGGAACAAGGTTAACTCTAAATCGATTTTCTAGCTTTGGGAACAAGGTTAACTCTAAACCGATTTTCTAGCTTTGGGAACAAGGTTAACTCTAAACCGATTTTCTAGCTTTGGGAACAAGGTTAACCCTAAACCGATTTTCTAGCTTTGGGAACAAGGTTAACTCTAACTCGATTTTCTAGCTTTGGGAACAAGGTTAACTCGAAATCGATTTTCTAGCTTTGGGAACAAAGTTAATCTGACGCAAGTGGGCAGGAGCCATTTTAAAACGCTGCACATCGAAATGCGTTATTTGATCACCGGCTTCTAGACCTCGTTTCCGTGACAACCAGATGCAATGAAGGTCTGAAATGCGGTTATTTGCATGTGGGACTCTTGGGGTGAGTTCGAATCAACACCAATCACGATGTGAGATAAGACGACACCCTTTTTATTTTTTACTTTCAACCTAGCATGCCAGAATCATATCACAATTTTGTGGTAGCATTAGGTTATTTTAGACTAATAATAAGATCCAAACACATAAAATGTTCAAAAGAACGCTTATTTAATATGACAATACAGAATGTGCGAATGTTTCGACTAAGCCCCTTTTTAAATGACAAAGCAACAGTTAAGCAACACAGTCCAACGGTGAAAAATGAAAAGGTAGGCTACTTATCCGCAATAGGTTTAGAACGCTAGCAGTCATTCTTGCTTCAGATTTTTTCTGATAATAAGAATGGATCGTTTGTGAGGTGAGTGTGTGTGTGTGTGTGGGGGGTGGGGGGGTGGGGGGTACTAAAAATACGTACGGTACTACGGAGCGAGCTGCGTGACAAACGGTAGGCCTACAAATCAACCCCTAAATTTAGCATGCACTGATGACGCTTCTAACTGTAGGCGTTTTTGTTTTCTGTTTGTCTTTCTCTCTCACCTCTCTTTCTTTTTTTCTCCTATTCGATTCGTACATTTTTGATACTGGACAAGACTGTGCCAGTTTCTGTAGTCCTAGCTCTGCGCGCGAGTACACACACACACACACACACACACACACACACACACACACACACACACACACACACACACACACACACACACACACACACACACACACACGTTCTCTTTCATATCTCCTCCACCCAGCACACACACCACCCACCCACACAATCACACACACACACACACACACACACACACACACACACACACACACACACACACACACACTCACACACACAACCACACACACACACACACACACACACACACAACACACACACACACACACACACACACACACACACACACACACACACACACACACACACACACACACACACACACACACACACACACACACACACACACACACACACACACACACACACACACACACACACACACACACACACACACACACACATCGCCGGACCGCTTTCAGATTCTCCCTTTATCAAACGCCTTCTCTACTGTAATCAAGTCAATCCGAATAGGTCTTTATTCCCTTTGAAGGGCTGTTCCAAAAAAGGGAGAATAAAAAGAACGATAAATCATCAAAACTTCAAGTTTCCTCCTTATCAGCTTGCAGAATGACTCGTCACCATGCAGAGCTAAAACTATAGAGCCTTTTGGCTAATTCATTTCCTTCCTTTTAACTCACTCCCCCCCCACCCCTCCGCCCCTCTATTTTCCGGCTCCACATCCTCCGGCGCAGCTCAGCTCTCACCCAACCCACTCTCTTTGCTCACACAGTAGACACACAGAAGTTCTCACCCAACCCACTGTCTTTGCTCACACAGTAGACACACAGAAGTTCTCACCCAACCCACTGTCTTTGCTCACACAGTAGACACACAGAAGCTCTCACCCAACCCACTCTCTTTGCTCACACAGTAGACACACAGAAGTTCTCACCCAACCCACTGTCTTTGCTCACACAGTAGACACACAGAAGCTCTCACCCAACCCACTCTCTTTGCTCACACAGTAGACACACAGAAGCTCTCACCCAACCCACTCTCTTTGCTCACACAGTAGACACACAGAAGCTCTCACCCAACCCACTCTCTTTGCTCACACAGCAGACACACAGAAGCTCTCACCCAACCCACTCTCTTTGCTTACACAGCAGACACACAGAAGCTCTCACCCAACCCACTGTCTTTGCTCACACAGCAGACACACAGAAGCTCTCACCCAACCCACTGTCTTTGCTCACACAGCAGACACACAGAAGCTCTCACCAATCCCTTGTCATCGCTAACACAGCAGAAATACAGAGGCTGTCACCCAACCCCTTTTCATTGCTAACACAGCAGACATACAGAGGCTGTCACCCAACCCCTTTTAATTGCTAACACAGTGGTCACACAGAGACTGTCACCAATCCCTTTTCATCGCTAACACAGCAGACACACAGAGGCTGTCACCAATTCCTTTTCATTGCTAACACAGCAGACACACAGAGGCTGTCACCCAACCCCTTTTAATTTCTAACACAGTGGTCACACAGAGGCTGTCACCAATCCCTTTTCATTGCTAACACAGCAGACACACAGAAGCCGTGTCCCAACCCCTTCTCATTGCTAACACAGCAGACACACGGAAACTGTCACCCAACCCCCTCTTGTTGCTAACACAGTGGACACACAAAATTCGCTAAAACTTGTAACACAGTGGATCCACAAAAACTGTCACCCAACTTCCCCCCCCCCCTTGTTGCTAACACACTGGACACACGGAAACGGTCACCCAACCCCCTCTTGTTGCTAACACAGCGGGCACACAAAACTCGCTAAAACTTGCTAACACAGTGTATACACAAAAACTGTCACCCAACTCCCCTCCCCCTTGCTGCTAACACAGTGGACACACAAAACTCGCTAAAACCTGCTAACACAGTGAACACACAGAAACTGTCACCCAATCATCTCTCATTGCTAAGACATGGGACACACAGAAGATGTTACCCGACCCCCTCTCTCTTCTTACATAGTGGACGCACAGACGACAGTGGACACACTCGACTCGACACCGCTGTCTCTCCCCTTCCTCGCTCACCCCATCCTCTCTCTCTCTCTCTCTCTTTCTCTGTCTCTCTCTCTCTCTGTCTCTCATCAGTAGCTTAGCAAGGACTAGTTGGTAGGTTTTTGACTGAACCTAAACTACAATCCTTGTAAAATAAAGTTTTCGAGTTCTCTCTCTCTCTCTCTCTCTCTCTCTCTCTCTCTCTCTCTGTTACTCACCTTGAATTCCTTCTCCACCTCGGCCAGCTTCATCATCTCCTGCCTGAGTTCAAACGTGGTCATGATGGGGTCCGGACTGGACAGAGCCATGTAGGCGGGGCTGGCCAGCGCTCGGTAAGCGTTCAACCGTGACCGCGACCGTTTCAACGAATCGTAGTTCTGCTTCGTCACGCAATCAGCACACTTGCACGAGATGGGGTGAGGCTTTTCGATGGTGTGGTTCCTGGACAGGAACATCTGGATGATCTCGTGGTTGTTGTAGTGGGCGGCGAGGATAAGCGGGGTGATGTCCGGAGGGAACTGGCTCTTCTCCTCCGTCCTGAAGAAGGCCTCGCCGCCTCCCATGCGTCGGAGTCGGTCCTCCCCGGCCATGAAGTTGGGGTGCTCGATGATGATCTTGACGATCTTCGTGCCGCCCTTGCTGATGGCGTGCAGCAGCGCCTCCTCGATGCAGTTGAAGCTGAGGTTGTCCAGCAGGATTTCGATGATGTCCAGCTTCTCCGAGTCGATGGCCAGGTGCAGGGCGTTGCGGCCCATGTAGTCCACGCAGTTGACGGACAGGTTGGACTCGGAGCTCTCCTCCAGTGACTGGCGGACGATGCCCAGGTCCCCCAGGAAGGCGGCGTTCAGGAACACCCGCTCCTCGTCCGTCAGCTGTCAACAGGCAAAGATCAACAGAGTGTTTGTTGTCAAGGTCAAATGTAAAAAGGCGGGTGGTTTGTGCCCAGATGCGCCTGTTCGGGAAAATCCGTTCTTCGTGGCCTCGCTCACCCGCCCCGAAGAACGGAATGTTGTGTTCTCGCAGTCGTTCGACGTAGATGCCCCCCTCTTTTACTCGTCATCAACAGATGCAGACAGACAGACAGACAGACAGACAGACAGACAGACACAGACAGACAGACAGACAGACACACACACACACACACACACACACACACACACACACACACACACACACACACACCACACACATGCACGCACACACACGTTAGCGCACACACACACTCGCACGCACGCACACTTACACATACACACATACACATACACAGACCCACAGACCCCCCCACCCCACACACACACACACGCATACACACGCACACACTCCACA
>JABMCL010000650.1:1880000-1895000 GCA_018857735.1 Alviniconcha marisindica
TAAAGTGCATAATCTTGTTCCTAGAGACTATTCTAAGCGCATACACACGCACACACACACACACACACGCAAAAGCACCCGCACACACGAGCATTCTGACTATACAAACTAAATATACACAGCTTAGTTAGGTTAGGTTAGGTTTGTTCTTGGATTCTAACGTCCCGTCAACCGCTGGGTCGCCTCGGGATGTCCCACTTGTAGAACTGAGCGGTGCTTCAGTAACCTGCTCCAGGTAATCTGAACCAAAATGCAATGTTGCTTTACGTCCACAGAAACCATAGTTCTAAGGACTATTAAGGACGGGGAACCTAAGACGGCCACACACACACACACACATACACACACACACACACACACACACACACACACACACACACACACACACACACACACACACACACCATGAGACCCACACCCGTGCCCTCATCACTCCGGTGTGTGTGTGTGTGTGTGTGTGTGTGTGTGTGTGTGTGTGTGTGTGTGTGTGTGTATGTGTATGGTGGTGGCGGGGGGCATGCTTATGTGTCCGTGTGTATCTGTGTGTACGTGCGTGAGTGCGTGCGTGCATGTGTGTGTATGCTCGCACGCGTGTGCGCGTTCGTAATGAAACGAACGCATCTGTAGACCCGCGCACGGTAAGCGACAATGCCTTTCAACAGACAGGGCGCCATAAACAGCATATCCCAATGAGGACAAGGAAGAGGACAGAGGACAGATACCGCTACCTGCTCAAAGACCTTGCCCATGAGCACCTGCCGCTCGGAGCACTGCGTGTAGCACGAGCGGTACAGGTCGCTGAAGAGCAGCGAGTGGCTGGGGGCGTGGTCCACGTCCGGCAGCAGAGAGACGTCGCCCTCCGAGCTGAGGAACGACTCCTCCTCGGGGTCCACGCCCTTGACTCGCCGCGCGCTCGGCATGACGGTCTGCATGAGCAGAGGGTCCCTCACGTGCGACGCCTGCATGGCTTGACGCGTGGCCATCTGCAGCAGGTGCGCCAGGGCGGGGCGGCACCTGTAATCTCCTTTTGAACCCATGCCGGCTAGGCTTTCAATCGACGAGGCAAGGAGCTTAAGGTACAGTGTTTCAGCAAGAACGACTGACGTAGGCTTGCGATTCACACAGCGAGTGATAACTATCACCTGCAGTCCACCTTCGAGCAGGTGTTCAGCTTTCAGCCGTCAAACCAAGGATCTAAACGCGCAGTGTTTCAGCAAGAAGGACTAACGTAGGCTTGCGATTCACACAATGGGAGTCGAGTAATATCACCTGTAGTCCACGAGCAGGTGTTCGGCTTTCAACCGTCAAACCAAGGATCTAAAGGTATAGTGTTTCAGGAAGAAGGACTAATGTAGGTTTGCGATTCACACAACGAGAGTCGAGTAATATCACCTGTAGTCCACGAGCAGGTGTTCGGCTTTCAACCGTCAAACCAAGGATCTAAAGGTATAGTGTTTCAGCAAGAAGGACTAATGTAGGTTTGCGATTCACACAATGAGAGTCGAGTAATATCACCTGTAGTCCACGAGCAGATGTTCGGCTTTCAACTGTTAGAACAAGGATCTAAAGGTATAGCGTTTCAGCAAGAACGACTGACGTAGGTTTGCGATTCACACAATGAGGGTCGAGTAATATCACATGTAGTCCACCTTCGAGCGCGTGCTCAGCTTTCGACCGTCGAACCAAGGAGCTAAAGGTATGGTGCTTCAGCAAGAATGACTGACGTAGGTTTGCGATTCACAGAGTGAGCGTCGAGTAATAACGCCTGTTGTCCACCTTCGAGCAGGTGCTCGGCTTTCAACCGTGAAAGCAAGGATTAAAATGTATTATAGTGTTTCAGCAAGGACCAATAATTATAGGCTTGCGATTCACACAGCGAGGGTTGAACACTATCAGTTGTGGTTCACATTAGAGCACAAAACCAGGATCTAAAGGTGTAATCTTTGAGCAAGGACTGACGACTGACGACTGACGTTCACACAGTGAGTGTCAAGTAATATCACCTATGGTCTACCGTCGAGCACGTGCTCAGTTTTCAACCAACCTTCAGATGCTAAAGGTATAATGCTACATCAAGAACGACTAACGTAGGTTTGAGATCAACACACAGGGTCGAGCAACATTACCTGTAGTCCACTTTCGAGCAGGTGCTCGGCTTTCAACCGTCAAAACAAGGATATAAAGGAATAGTGTTTCAGCAAAAGGACTGACCTAGTTTTGCGATTCACACAATGAGGGTCGAGTAATATCACCTGTAGTCCACCTTTCGAGCGCGTGCTCGGCTTTCAACCGTCAAAACAAGGATCTGAATGTATAATGTTTGAGCAAGAAGGACTGACGCAGGCGGTTTGCAGTTCACATAGGGACGGTCGAGTAATATCACCTGTAGTCCTCCTTCAAGCAGGTGCTCAGCTTTCAACCGTCAAAACAAGGATCTAAAGGTATAATGTTTCAGCAAGAACGACTAATGTAGGTTTGACATCACATAGTGACGGTCGAGTAATATCACCTGTAGTCCACCTACGAGCAGGTGCTCGAATTTCAACCGCCGAAGCAAGGATCTAAAGGTATAGTGTTTCAGCAAGAAGGACTAACGTAGGCGGTTTGCGATTAACACAGCGAAGGTGGAATAATATCAGTTGTGGTTCACCTTCGAGCAGGTGCTCGGCTTTCAATCGTCAAAGCAAGGATAAAAATGTATTCATACTGTTTCAGCAAGGACTAATGTAGTTTTGCGATTCACACAGTGAGGGTCGAGTGGTTCACATTCGACAGTATGTAGGTTTTCAACCGGCAAATCAGTTAGTTACTAACTGGATTTTAACGTCCTGTCGGCAGCACAGGGTCACTTCAGGACGACCAGCGGCAAGGCAAGGATCAAGGATCTAAAGGTATAGTGTTTCAGCGAGGACTGATGTAGGCGAGTGATTTACACAATGATGGTCGAGTAATATCACCTGTAGACCACCTTCGAGCATATGCTCGGCTTTCAGCCGCCAAGGCAAGGATCTAAAGGTAGTGTTTCAGCAAGGTTTGCGATTCACACAGCGAGGGTCGAGTAATATCACCTGCAGTTCACTTTCGAGCGCCGCCAAGGTGTAAGCTGGCAAGGTTCCTGGTTATAGAGTTTCAGCAAGAAGAACGGACGTAGGCTTCAGTTCACACAACGAGGGTCGACGAATATCACGTGTGACCTCCCGTCGAGTCTCTCAGATTTCAAGCAGATTCCAGGATAGTAGGATTTCAGCACTGAAGGAGAAGCTCACGAGGCAGCAGGAGCTTGCACCTGACAAAGCAAGGGCCGACGAATAAGTATCACCCGTAGTCTCTATACTGAGTTCGCGACCACCATAGACATTTGCCACCACACGTGTTATTCCAGAGTCTGTTTCTGTGTCCTCGAACCTCACCTTAATTAATTCAGCAGTAGTTCAATTCCAGAGTCTGTCTTTGTGTCCTCGAACAGTACACTGATTAATCCAGGAACAGTTCATGACAGAATTCCAGAGTCTGTCTTTTTTTTCGTCGAACCGTATTCTGATTAACTCAGGAACAGTTCGTAACGTAATTTCAGAGTCTGTTTTTGTGTCCTCGAACCTTACTCTGATTAATCCAGGAACAGTTCATGACAGAATTTCAGAGTCTGTCTCTGTGTTGTCGAACCGTACTCTGATTAATTCAGGAACAGTTCGTAACAGAATTTCAGAGTCTGTTTTTGTGTCCTCGAACCTTACTCTGATTAATTGAGATACAGTTCATGACAGAATTTCAGAGTCTGTCTTTTTGTCCTCAAACAGTACTCTGATTAATTCAGGAACAGTTCGTAACAGAATTTCAGAGTCTGTTTTTGTGTCCTCGAACCTTACTCTGATTAATTGAGAAACAGTTCATGACAGAATTTCAGAGTCTGTCTTTGTGTCCTCGAACAGTACACTGATTAATTCAGGAACAGTTCATGACAGAATTTCAGAGTCTGTCTTTGTGTCCTCGAACAGTACACTGATTAATTCAGGAACAGTTCATGACAGAATTTCAGAGTCTGTCTTTGTGTCCTCGAACAGTACACTGATTAATTCAGGGCGGGTGCAATGTATGCAATATCTGCGTCAGTGTCCCGAGTGGTCAGGGGACCGGACTCGTACGTAGCGTTCAGAAGCAGTTCAGATCGTGCTTGTTTGTTCACGAAGACTCGGAGATGACGACCTAGACACGGCCTCGTCTGCACGAAAGAGGAAAACGTCACAACACTCTCCGGTGACTGTCTTCGATGAATCTGAGGTAGGCTACTCATAAGCAGCAGGTTCGCGCGAGGGTTTGTCCGGCCAAGACTGTCACGTAACGAACTGATGCTCAAGACGGAACAAATCCAGATGCGGACCACACTGATTATCTATATAAAGAAAATATAAAACACAGCGGAGTTAGTTAGGTTTCAGATGTTAACGTCCCGTCAACCGCATAAGGTCACCACGGGGCGACTCAGTGCTTACAAAACAACAGCTGAAAAGTATAGCAGTTGGAGAAAAAAAAAAGATTGTACAATATCAGATAGCTGAAAGGTATAGCCGTTGACAAAAATGATTGTACAATATGGGATAATTATAATTATTAAAACATTGTACAATATCAGTTGCCTCGCGTCTTACAAAAATGCTGGAAACTTCACTGTCTACAATATGAGTTGTCTCATGTCTTACAAAAATGCTGGAAACTTCACTGTCTACAATATCAGTTGCCCCATGTCTACAAAAATGCTGGAAACTTCACTGTCTAGTTGCCTCATGTCTTAGAAAAGTGCTGGAAAATTTACTCTGTGAAGAGGAACTTGTTACACGGTCTGTATTTCTGACACAAGTGTTTTAGGGTCAGGTCTAAGTCACCGTGACATGAAGCAACACGATGACTACGCGACTGGCTGCGATGCATGAACGTCAGAACGTCTTAAATGAAAGCTACGTAAAAAGCCACCGGCGCATAAAAAGCAGCAACATTTTGTCTGCAGCCACGTCTCACATCAAGGCAACCGTAAAAAGTCGGTGTTCCAATGAAGGAAGAAGACAAACTTTCTCATGGATTACTTTTCTTTGGGATAACTCTATTTGCTTGCTACTCTCCCCTCCGGCCACATACAGCTTAATTAAAGTGGACACAAGGAAAAAAGATCCGGATGAGACATTGAGGCAACAGCCACAGATATTGCCCTTTGTGCGGCAAAATACAGTAAGTGGAAAATCTCGTTTTTCTGAACTGTAAACTTTCGCAGCTATAGTATTTTTTTCCCCTTCATGCCATCATGTTCGCAAGGCAAAAATTACACGTGACGCAGCTAAGAGAGTTTTACAGATGCGCCGTGCCTTAAAATGACTATTACAACAATAATAATAACAACAATAGCAACAAAATAGGGTAGTTGTCAAGCAAACAGTTCCTTGTTTTGCCACGAAAGAGCCAAAGTAAGCCTCGTATCCGTTTCACGCCGTCAATATATATCGATCCAGTTAGACAAACTTTCAAGAACGACGTTAATACAACGTTGCGTAATTCAGGGAACTGATTCCATCAGACTGATTGAAACTTTGATACGGATAACCCGGTTCTCAAAAGCATTTTTTTTTAGCTTGTTTGTTTTTTGTTTTTCAAACTTTAATATTTATTCAATCGACGTCAAACATTGGATCGCAGTTCCTTGTCATTGAGTCGGTTGAGTTCTTGACAAACGGATAAGCCAATGTTCAGACATTATCTGATACACTTCATTTCAATTCAGTCATATGAAATTAATTAAAACAACCTCGTTTTCAGCTTTTTTGATCGTCTTATATGCGACAAAGCAATCCAGTGAGAATCGGAGAGATCTTTGAGGGCTTTATTCCTGACCACGTTTACTGTAGACTTAGTGGAGAAAGTATACTGGGTATTCATGAATGCCTGTGCAATGTACTTTACTTTGAAAAATGTCCATAGATATAATGGAGAAATTTTATTCGGTATTAATGAATCCTTACACAATACAGTTTACTTTGAGACACGTATTTGTACACCTCCCCAGCGCTCCAAAATGAAGCTTGGAAGGTTGGAAACAGTTGTTGCGAACACAGCTGTAACATCAACAAATCGAAGCGTGTTCTGTCAGCATTGTCATTTGTCACCACAGGACGCCGACTGGAGTTCTTTAACAACGCTGAAAACAGCTTCGGTTGAAACTTAATGTTCTGACTGGTCTACGACACACAACAGTTTAAAAAAGAAAGAAAAGATCTCTTCGTCGAGGATGCGGTGTAACTCGCTCAGGATCGGGAAACATACCACGCAGCAGTTCAGTTTTCTTGCGGATTTTTTTTTTCATTCCTCGCAATCCACATCAGCAACAGGGGAGGCGATTTAATTCGTCGGAGGCGCACGAAGGACTGTTTTGGTGCCACTAAGAACAGGTCGCTTGGCCGGCGAGATCCCTACTCCCTGTCCTGCCAGCAAAGCAGAGAAGACGAGGGGGACCTGACCAGGCAACAGCTGGGTCCGCTACACCGAGTCCTCCCGCTTGTCCCCTCCTCCCTCGCTGACGGCTCATCCCCCGAATGGCACAGGGCAGCGGCGGTCTGCTACCGGCGCCTTGTTAATCATTTCCCAACCGTCGAAGGTGCCAGTCAAACGATTTTTGAGGCGCATATTGATCGCTACTAATAAAGCCGGTTTTTACAGGCGGCCACAAAAAAAGAGGAGAGTAGGAGGATGGGGTGGGTGTAAGGGTTCTGTCGGTGAGGGGTGAGAGATGCAGACCCGGCAGATGCGGAGGTGTTCCACGAGAGAGCCGCTCGATTGAAGCCAGGACACCATTCAGCGGGCCATGATGAACGCTATCTCGTCTTCACGCCTTCTCTGTTCCCTCTTTTGTTTCCGGGCTTCACGTGCCATTAAAACGGGTTAGGATCATCTGCGGACGCCACGTGCATCATCGCGGCCAGATTGGGGCCACATCAAGCCTGACCTCTGTCGGTGGCGTCATGACGTCAGTCGGGTTGCCGCTCGATTGCTTTTATAACGAGACAAGCTCAGGCGATGATCTGGCGTCACAAGGGTTCACTCGAGCGGAGACAGCTTCGGTGTCTGCTTCAATCCGAGATGACTGCACTGTGGGTGTTGGCTTCGATCCCAGATGACTTCACTGCCCAGACAGCTTCGGCGTCCGTTTCAGTCCCAGATGACTTCACTGTGCAGAAAGTTTTGGTGTATGTTTCAATCCGAGAGGACTTCACTGTGCATACAGCTTCGGTAGGCTGTCTGCTTCAGTTCGAGATGGCCTCACTGCGCAGACACTGACGTTCGTTTCAGAGTCTGTTCCAGTCCTCGGTGTCTGATTTGAGACGACTTCACTGTGCAGAGACTGAGATTTGGTTCAACGTCTGTACAAATCCGAGGTGACAAACTCGGTGTTTGTTTCAGTCCGAGATGACTTCACTGTGCAGAGACTGAGATTCGGTTCAACGTCTGTACAAATCCGAGGCGTGCAGACAGTTGGCTGACGTGTTGCTTTACGTCCACAGGAACCGTAGGTTTATTAGGGACAGGGAACGCGTGCAGACAGCCTCGGTGTCTGCTTTTATAACGAGACAAGCTCAGGCGATGATCTGGCGTCACAAGGGTTCACTCGAGCGGAGACAGCTTCGGTGTCTTCTTCAATCTGAGATGACTGCACTGTGGGTGTTTGCTTCGATCCCAGATGACTTCACTGCCCAGACAGCTTCAGCGTCCGTTTCAGTCCCAGATGACTTCACTGTGCAGACAGACTCGGTGTTTGTTTCAGTCCGAGATGGCTTCACTGTACTGGCGAATGTCCGTACATCTCTCACTGTCCGGTCGCCACGGGCTAGACCTGTGCCGACAACGCCCAGAGACGGTTCATGTCGGTGTCTGCGCTGCACAAATCGACAGTCGGACGGTGCAGCGGCTGACCAGCGGGTGAACAGCTGGACGAACTGGACGTCGGCCAAACAAACCCTCAGCAACTGCCAAGCATTGTGTGTCACGGCGATCGTAAAACAATGCTTCCAGCGACACACATCTTAGGCAGACCGATAACCGTCAGCAAAGGGCAATAACTCTCTCCCCTACTCTCTTATGACGTCGGTCGAGGAGGTCCTTCTACTGGGCTGCGATCAACAGGAAGTCACGTGCCCAAGACCGGCGGTTGGCGACCACCAAGTGGTCGTAAGTACTGAAGACGTCAATAAATGCAACGTGCCATTGAGACCCCGAGAACACAGCTCGGGCAGCCCGTCCAGCAAGGGTGTGCCAGCACCATTCCACCCTGACTAGGTCACTAAAGCGGCAGCAATGAAGCGCAGACAGAGGACCCAGCACGTGAGGTGCAGAAAAACAAACAAAAACAGAAGAAAGAAGAAGACCAGTTCAGGGCTTTGTCCCGCAGCAGCAGCGACCACTGGCGGAAAAGAACGGAGAATGAGTGCCTGTTAACTGCATCCGGTTAGCAACCAACAACCGTTTATCGTCGGATCTGCAGCACAGGAGGAAATTTCACCATAGATGAGTTTTCCGCAGAGAGGCATATTAGTGGATGAAGGTAGGGAGGGTGGATGGGGGAGGGGAGGGGGGGGTGTGGGGGTGGGGGTGGAGGAGGGGTGGAGGGAGGAAGGAGGGGGTTGGACGGGGACGGGGACGGGGGCGGGGGCGGGGGCGGGGGCGGGGTGGGCGCTTTGAAACCATCTGGCGTGCAGAAGGGACGAGAGGCTATTGAACGCCAATCGCTTCATTAACGAGCGTCAAGATGGATGGCGACACGGCCTCAGCACTCCGCGTGGCCGGCAGGACCCCGTATCGAGGGAACAAGACAGAATGGAAAACGATTGCGTCATAAATAGTCCGCACGGAGCGGAGCGGCCGTCAGTGTTAATCACTCCGCCCGTGTAAATGTGATGAGGTGGCCGCCTCAATTCGCCTCTCAATGAACGGCGGGGCAAAGGACGGGGTGTACCCAATAAACAGGGAGGGTGGTGGTGTGGGGTGGGGGGTGTCCATGGTGTCCTCGGACGGAGGTAGATTGATGGGCTAGAGTCGTACTTACGTGTGCACTAATTCGATGTGGCTCAACACACACACAGCAATACAATAGTACAAGAGCAACAGTGGTAATAATGGCAATGGACGGGGTGTACCCAATAAACAGGAAGGTGTGTGTGTATGTGTGTGTGTGTGTGTGGGGGGGGGGGGGGGGGGGTATGCTTGATATCCTGGGATGGAGGTAGAGTCACGGACTAGAGTCGTACTTACGTGTGCACTAATTCGATATGCCCCTGATACAACGACAAAACAGTACAACAGCAACAATGGTAATAATGACAATGGATGGGGTGTACCCAATAAACAGGAAGGTGTATGTGTGGGGGGAGGGGGGGGGTGTTCAGGGGGTGTCCGTGATGTCCTCGGACGGAGGTAGATTCACGGACTAGAGTCTTGCTTACGTGTGCACTAATTCGATGTGCCCCTGATACAACAATACAATAGTACAACAGCAACAACAGTAACAATAGTAATAATGAAAAAGGACGGGGTGTACCCATACACAGGAAGGGGTGTGTGTGTGTGTTGGGGGAGGGGGCGGGGGGCGGGGTCCATGATGTCTCGGATGGAGGCAGATTCACGGACTAGTCTTGCTTACGTGTGCGCTAATTTGATATGCCCCTGATACCATAATACAATAGTACAAGAGCAACAATGGTTATAATGACAAAGGACGGGGTGTACCAATAAACAGGAAGGTGTGTGTGTGTGTGTGTGTGTGTGTGCGTGCGTGCGTGCGTGCGTGCGTGCGTGCGTGCGTGCGTGCGTGCGTGCGTGCGTGCGTGCGTGCGTGTGCGTGCGTGCGTGCGTGCGTGCGTGCGTGTGTGTGTGTGTGTGTGTGTGTGGTGTACATGATTTTCCTCGGGTGGAGGTAGATTCACGGACTAGAGTCGTGTTTACGTGTGCACTAATTCGATATGCAGTCAATCAATCAATCTATCAATCAATCCAATACACAATCAATCACGCAATCAATCAGTCAAATCACTCACTCAATCAATCAGTCACATAGACCATCAATCAGTCAGTCAATCATTCAGGTACACCTTCAACACATTATAGGCTATCACAATTTGCTGCTGTATGCCAGCGCTGTCGGAAATGGGCGGGAGTGTGTGTGTGTGTGGGGGGGGGGGGGGGGGGGGGGGGGGGGGGGGGGGGGGGGGGGGGGGGGGTCAAAGTTATATAATACTGTCGTCAGTCGCGCTTTAGGTCAGATACAGCCACACTCTCACGCTACCAACCACGCATCCCTACAAACATCCCGTTCTCTCCTCCCCCCCCCCCCTTTATTACATACCTTCCTCCCCCCTCTAAACATGCACACCTTCCTTCCCCCTCTAAACATGCACACCTTCCTTCCCCCCTCTACCTTCCTTCCCCCCTCTAAACATGCACACCTTCCTTCCCCCTCTAAACATGCACACCTTCCTTCCCCCTCTAAACATGCACACCTTCCTTCCCCCTCTAAACATGCACACCTTCCTTCCCCCTCTAAACATGCACACCTTCCTTCCCCCTCTCTAACCTTCCTTCCCCCTCTAAACATGCACACCTTCCTTCCCCCCTCTACCTTCCTTCCCCCTCTAAACATGCACACCTTCCTTCCCCCTCTAAACATGCACACCTTCCTTCCCCCTCTAAACATGCACACCTTCCTTCCCCCTCTAAACATGCACACCTTCCTCCCCCTCTACCTTCCTTCCCCCTCTAAACATGCACACCTTCCTTCCCCCTCTAAACATGCACACCTTCCTTCCCCCTCTAAACATGCACACCTTCCCTCCCCCTCTACCTTCCTTCCCCCTCTAAACATGCACACCTTCCTTCCCCCTCTAAACATGCACACCTTCCTTCCCCTCTAAACATGCACACCTTCCTTCCCCTTCCTCTAAACATGCACACCTTCCTTCCCCCTCTAAACATGCACACCTTCCTTCCCCCCTCTACCTTCCTTCCCCCCTCTAAACATGCACACCTTCCTTCCCCCTCTAAACATGCACACCTTCCTTCCCCCTCTAAACATGCACACCTTCCTTCCCCCTCTAAACATGCACACCTTCCCTCCCCCTCTAAACATGCACACCTTCCTTCCCCCTCTAAACATGCACACCTTCCTTCCCCCCTCTACCTTCCTTCCCCCTCTAAACATGCACACCTCCTATCATTGAGACATCCCATCTGCCACGGCTAATTGGAATTCATTGCAACTGCTCTCCATTACGTAAGCCAACCGTATCATCACCACTGCTGCCTTCTCACCCCCCCCCACCCCCCACCCCCAACCAGGAAAAGGATTCGCTGTTTTTTAAATTACTTTTTTCACAAAACTCCACATGACCATGCGCCTATTATACACAATGAACAGGGGAAGGAACTGGGGCAATCAGGACGGTTTTGTCAGGGCGAAATAAACAGGGGTGGGATGAGAGAGAGAGAGGAGGAGAGAGAGAGAGAGAGAGAGAGAGAGAGAGAGAGAGAGAGAGAGAGAGAGAGAGAGAGAGAGAGAGAGAGAGAGAGAGAGAGAGAGAGAGAGATCGAACGGGAAAACTTTATTTTACAACGATTGTAGTTGAGGTTCAGTCAAAACCTAACAACTAGTCCTTGCTAAGCTACTGGTGAATAATAGAAAGAATCTTTTTAAGGCGTTTACATTGTAACTGCGCGTTCACATCCCCAGATGCACGCATGCATACAGCGCATAGGCTACATCACACAGTTAGACATGTATTTAAAAGCACATAGACAGAGCTTGAACGTCCTGTCGACTGCACAGGGTCACCTTAGGACAAATCTCACGTTTAACTTTTAACATCGAGGGAGGGAGGAAACTGCGATAGGGTAGCACTTACTAAACTGAACTGAGTCGGGCATTCTAAATTCTGATCGTGTACACACAAGCAAAAGGTCACCTAACGTACTCTCAATGCAAAGAAATGGCATACTCCGACCGTACAACAAATAAAATAAAAAACGAAGTCTCTTACGTATTCCCTGTGTAAAGGGAAACCCAATGCTAATTAGCCTATCACTACGCCCAGGTCTGATCCAGATCGTTCCAATCAGCTCCCCGGCGCGACTGTCGTGCTCTGAGCCTTAAGCCGGAAGGTCGTCGAGAAGACAGCCAAAGGCACCGTAAAGGGCGGGCAGCGTTTAAGCACACGATGCCGAGGAGGGCTACTTAACACCCCTATTACCACTTTACTTTTTGCAGCACCCTGATGCCCTCCATTCCGGTGAAGACTGGGGCAAATCGGATCGAGGCCAGGCGCCACAGTACCCCCCCCCCCCACACACACACTTTACCCCCCGCCTTCCCCTCCTCCTCCTTCATCCTCCCCCCTCCCCCACCGGAAAACCTTTCAGCAGAATCGGGGCTGTGTATAAAACTCGTAGAGGATGGAAAGTGTGACGTGCATGTATGCTCTTTGCGGCAGTCATTGTCAGATTTTATAAAAAGAATAATAATAATAATAATATAATGAGCGCAAGGCGCTTGCATTCAAAATCCGAGTAAATTAGATCAGAACTGCTCGAGATCCAGTTCGTCTCTCTCTCTCTCTCTCTCTCTCTCTCTCTCTTCTCTCTCTCTCTCTCTCTCTCTCTCTCTCTCTCTCTCAAGAACTAGTTGTTAGAGAGGTTTTTGACTGAACCTGATTTACAATCCTTGTAAAATAAAGTTTTCGAGTTCGAGTTCTCTCTCTCTCTTCCTCTCTCTCTCTCTCTCTCTCTCTCTCTCTCTCACACACAGACACACACACACGTACACACACACGCATCTCACACATTCAAGCACGCATACAGGCAAGCAGGCGCGCGCACACACACACACACACACACACACACACACACACACACACACACACACACACACACACACACACACACGCACGCACGCATCCACCCCTCCCCGACACACACACCGGCTTAGGAATTTAGAAGTACAGTAACGTAAAAAGGTACTATGACTTAGACGAAACACAAAAATGGACGAAACAGAACATATCTGACGTTGTGAGGGAGTTTGTTCCACGTACTTCCGCAAGGGCTTTCTGCCTCCTGTCATCTGTGCCCATCTCCATAGAGTACCTGCATGGCACCACGCGCGTCTCCGTGAGCGGGGATAGCTCAGCGGTAGAGCGCCGGACTGCTGATCGAAAGGTCGAGGGTTCGAGTCCCAGCAGGAGCAGCGGGAGAATTTTCTTCGCCATGGTCAAGTTTCTGTGCTGACTCTTATTTCAGTATTCGTTCCACCCCCCCGTGTTACCGCAGTAAAACACACACACACACACACACACACACACACACACACACACACACACACACACACACACACACACACACACACACACACACACACACAACTCACTACTCACAAACAAACAAACAACAACAACAACACACACACACACACTCACAAACAAACAAACAAACAACAACACATACACACAAACAAACAAACAAACAAACAAAACAACAACAACAACACATTGAGGGGAGCGGGATAGCTCAGTGGTTAGAGCGCCGGACTCGTGATTGAAAGGTCGCGGGTTCGAATCCCTACAGGAGCGGCGGGAGAATTTTCTTCTCCAGGGTCAACTTTCTGTGCTGACTCTTGTTTCGGTATCCGTTCTACCCCGTGTTACCGCAGTAGCACGTAAAAGGTCCCGGTCATTCTGCCAAAAGTGCAGGTGGCAGGTTACAGCTAAACACGCATACACCAGCCATGCCAGCGCTGTAAGTACACCACTTCGGTGGATATTCAAAAACGCGCTATATAAAGCTAGTCACTCATGTAAAATCACATGCGAGCACAGTGAGTCTGCTCGAGAGGGGAGAATAGCGATATATATATAAAACTGATAAAAATCAAAGAAAAACAACAAGTTGGCATATATATGTAAAAGCAATCATCAACACACACACACACACACACACACACACACACACACACACACACACACACACACACACACACACGCACGCACGCACGCACACACACACACACACACACACACACACACACACACATTGCCAACAACCCACAAATGCACACATAAACAAAACAAAAATCACCACCAACAAATAAATAAAAATACCGATATAACTAGACTGTCCTGCAAAACGAAATTTGTCCTGAAACACATCATCAATGTAATACGTAAAAATATAGGCTATCTTAGCGTAAGACGTGCTGACAAAACAGTAGTAGTTCAACCAAAAAGCAGCTTCACACCAGCTCTCTACACTGCGCGGTGGGCACGTGAAAAACATGCATGATGTGTGTAAACATTACCAGTTTCGTTCAGTTCAGTTCGAGAGGGTATCTATGCGCTCGGAAAAGCCCACAGGCGCTCCACCCCGTCTCTCAGAAGTTTCCCCAGCGTTGCCTTTGAAACGGTTCCAATGTTCGTCCGATTGACGATGGCTCTCTCTCTCTCGTCCTTGCAAGGAAGATCGTCCAACGCTTCCTCTTTCCACGCCTGTCACCTCCAGGTGATGGATTATGTTAGCATTGCGTGCGAATCAAACAGTTTTTGGGAACAAAGGTAATCGTCCACAGTGTCAACGACTTGACAAAATTAATCATTACTGATTTTTGAAATCGTTATCTGACTTTATTTGATGAAATATTAAACGATGTCCAATCCGCACTTTTTCAAGTTGCTTAACGTTTTTGGCTTGAGTGCATATATCCATATCTCATATCTATTACCTGCCCTTACACTCTCCCCCCGCCCCCCTCCCTCCCCATTCCTTGCCTTGTGAAAATATTGAACGACGTACATTCCGTACTTTTTCAAGTTCAAATGAATGCTTATTTATTTTAACACGGACACACAGTATGCAAATTTCGGGAAATCCCCTTTATCAAGCCACAAAACGACACTTAAACAACAGATAAACGGTCAAAAACGATGAAAA
>JABMCL010000650.1:1900000-1907500 GCA_018857735.1 Alviniconcha marisindica
ACAGGAAGTCAGGCGAACAGCCAATCAGCTCCTTGCATCTTTTCATGGCCGACGTTGGTAAAGCCACACTTAAGTGACCGCTTTGATAATCGCGCTTTTTTTTTTTTCTTTGAGAGAGAGAGAGAGAGAGAGAGAGAGAGAGAGAGAGAGAGAGAGAGAGAGAGAGAGAGAGAGAGAGAGAGAGAGAGAGAGAGAAATATATTTAATGACACAGACTTATGGCCAAAATCAAGAGAGGAAAAAGAGAGTAACAGAAACGAGAAATAATGAACTATAAATATATATGTATACATAGTACATAATATATAATCAAATATATATCCAAAAGTGTAAATGATTTTGATAAACCAGCTAGAAAAAGTAGCTTTTCCATTGTTCAGAGAGAGAGAGAGAGAGAGAGAGAGAGAGAACAGACAGACAGAGACAGACAGACAGACAGACAGACAGACAGAGAGGGAGGGAGGGAGGGAGGTAGGGACAGAGGGAGGGACGGAGGGAGTGGGCGGGGAGACAGAGGGGGTGGAGACAGCGAGGAAGAGAGAGTGGGGGGGGGGGGGGGGGGGGGGGGGGGGAGACGAGAGAGGGGGTGGGGGAAGGGAGGTACCGACCCGCTTTCCTATTGTTTACACTCCGCGTCACATTATCGTCATGGACAGGAAAATATTGAAATGTCATATTTGTTTGATTTCTCGGGAGACACGTACACGGCATTATGTTTAAATCGAGTTTAGGAATAGAAAGTAGGTTGAGTTTTTGTCCTTGAGTTCCGACCACCGTCACCCTGAATCCAGAAAATGGGGGGGCGGGGGGGACGAGAGAGGGGGGGGGGGGAAGGGAGGTACCGACCCGCTTTCCTATTGTTTACACTCCGCATCACGTTATCGTCATGGACAGGAAAATATTGAAATGTCACATTTGTTTGATTTCTCGGGAGACACGTACACGGCATTATGTTTAAATCGAGTTTAGGAATAGAAAGTAGGTTGAGTTTTTGTCCTTGAGTTCCGACCACCGTCACCCTGAATCCAGAAAATGGGTAGCGCAGAGTGAAATAAACTGGGAAGTTGAATCAGACTGTTCCAGCGAAATTCAAGATAAAAAATGTTCGACCTGGAATGTTTTATTGTGACCTGCTTGTGCCAATCAGCTGTTCTCTCTCTGTGTCTCTGTCTCTTTCTCTGTCTGTCTGTCTGTCTGTCTCTCTCTCTCTAACACTTTTGAGTTTGTCCACCCCTAGAGAAATCTTGTTGTTGCTAGGGGTGGACAAAACTCAAAGGTGTTCGTACTGTGTGTGTGGTTATGTGTGTGTGTGTGTGTGTGTGTGTGTGTGTGTGTGTGTGTGTGTGTGTGTGTGTTGTGTGTGTGTGTGTGTGTGTGTGTGTGTGTGTGTGTGTGTGTGTGAGTTGTGTTGCTGTGTGTGTGTGTGTGTGTGTGGTGTGTGTGTGTGTGTGTGTGTGTGTGTGTGTGTGTGTGTGTGTGTGTGTGTGTGTGTGTGTGTGTGTGTGTGTGAGTGCGTGCGTACGTGCGTGCGTGTGTGCGCGCGTGCGTGCGTGTGTTTGTACGTGTGAGTGCGTATGTAGCAAGCTAGTGTATCTCTCTTGGTCGAGAGGACGTTAACATCTAATTTACTGTATGTCTCTCTCTGTCTCTGTCTCTCTCACGATGGAGCGCGAGCGTCTGATCGGCTTCATCCAATTATCGAGTTAGATCAGCCCAGGGTTGATACGTGTGTTGGAATGCGCAATGTAATTCTGCACTTTATCCAATTTGATGACTCCTCTTTTTCCTCCCCGTTTGCTTCATCCGACAGGACGCTAGAAAAGTGCGGCTATCGGTTATAAAGTGCGATTGATTTATCAGCTGCTGCATTGGTCGATGCGTCGTATCAGGCTACCCAGCCCCCCACCACCATTCCCCCTTCTTCTAAAACGACGCGATGCCGACGGGTCCGACGTTTGATGCTCTGCTTTGGGAGCGCGTGGGAGCCAAGGTTTAATTTGTTTGGCTAATCTCGTATCGGACAGGACAGCCGCTTTTGTCTGCCAGTCTTCTTTTGGCGGTGTAGCTGCTCTTTTTGTCTCAGCTTTGTCTTCGTCTGTGTCAGACTGTTTCTGTCCGTCCGTCTACCTGTCTGTCTGTCTGTCTGTCTCTCGCTCTCCATTCGCAGCCTATAATCTGTCTGTTTGTCTGTTTGTTTGTCTACCCGGGTCGGTTCTGTCTGTCCGTCTTCTTTGTCGATGTAGCTACTCTTTCCGTCTCCGATGTGTCTTCGTCTGTGTCGGACTGCTTCTGTCTGTCCGTCTACTTGTCTGTCTGTCTGTCTCTCGTTCTCCATTCGTAGCCTATAATCCCTTTGCCTGTCTGTCTATCTTTTTGTCTGCCCGTCTTCTTTGTCGCTGTAGCTACTCTT
This sequence comes from Alviniconcha marisindica, assembly GCA_018857735.1. Taxonomy (NCBI): domain Eukaryota; kingdom Metazoa; phylum Mollusca; class Gastropoda; family Provannidae; genus Alviniconcha; species Alviniconcha marisindica. Next base: position 1,902,411 of record JABMCL010000650.1, read on the forward strand.
TCTTTCTCCGCTGTGTCTCTTCTGTATCGGATCGGTTCTGTCCGTCTGTCTTCTTTGTCGATGTAGCTACTGCTTCTGTCTCCGCTGTGTCTTCATCTGTGTCAGACTGGTTCTGTCTGTCCGTCAACCTGTCTGTCTGTCAGTCTCTCTCTCTCCAGTCGCAGCCTATAATCTGTCTGTCTGTCTGTCCGTCTTCTTTGTCGATGTAGCTGCTCTTTCTTTCTCCGCTGTGCCTCTTCTGTATCGGATCGGTTCTGTCCGTCCGTCTTCTTTGTCGATGTAGCTGCTCTTTCTGTCTCCGCTGTGTCTTCGTCTGTATCGGACTGCTTCTCTCTGCCCATTTTCTTTGTCGATGTAGCTGCTCTTTCTGTCTCCGCTGTGTCTTCGTCTGTATCGGATCGGTTCTGTCTGTCCGTCTACCTGTCAGTTTGTCTCTTTCTTGCTCTTCATTTGTAGCCTATAATCTCTTTGTCTATCTGTTTGTCTGCCCGGGTACTTTGTCGATGTAGCTGCTCTTTCTGTCTCCGCTGTGTCTTTGTCTATATCGGACTGCTTCTGTTTATACCTATCTGTCTCTGGCTGTCTACTCGTATAATCTGTTTGTCTGTCTGTCTGTCTGTTTGTCCTTTTGCCTGCCAGCACTCTTATGTGTTGTCATAGTCTACCCCTCTGCCTTGTCCAAATAGCTCTTCTCTTTGTGTTGTTTACTCTTGTCAGCCAGTCTGCTTTGTCCATATAGTTACTCTTTGTCCATCTCTGTGTGTCCGTGTGTGTGCGCGCGCGCGCATGCGTGCGTGCGTGCGTGCGTGCGTGCGTGCGTGCGTGCGTGCGTGCGTGCGTGCGTGCGTGCGTGCGTGCGTGTGTGTGTGTGTGTGTGTGTGTGTGTGTATGTGTGAAAAGCAATAAAGCCATTTAGTGCCAAACGCCTATCTCAACCAATAAAGCAATTTAGTGCGAAACGTAAATCATAAACAATAAAGCGATTTAGTGCGAAACGAAAATCAAAAGCAATAAAGCCATTTACTGGCAATAAACAAAAATCGATCCCAATAAAGCCATTCAGTACGAAACAAAAATAAAACAACAACGACAAAGCCACTTAGTGCGAATGAAATATCCGAAGATACGAAACTCAGGAGAAAGAAGTGACAAGTGTGTCTACTGGAAGACGAAGAAATGTCATGGCGAATAAAGAGGCGATACTGATGACGGGAGAGCATGGCCTTTGGTGTCGGAATGACAAGGCCGGGTGAACTCGCGACTGGCACAGAGCGAGAGAGAGAGAGAGAGAGAGAGAGAGAGAGAGAGAGAGAGAGAGAGAGAGAGAGAGAGAGAGAGAGAGAGAGAGAGAGAGAGAGAGAGAGAGAGCAACATTGACGAGAACCCAAAGATGCAGGCAAAGTAGGTGGCTATGTATAGGAACTGTCAGGTGATCTCCAAGGGCAAAGTCTAGCCCAGTTCAGTTCTTTTCAAGATGCTATCTATTGGCTAGAGCCTCGCGAAAGCCCGCGTCAGCCCTACCCCACATAGCTTTTGTTTTCTTGTTTTTAGTATGAAATGTACCCCACTGTTATTATTATTATTGGTCAGAAGTGTCCTGAATGTTGACTTTGAAACAGTTCCAGTGTCGTTCTTACTGACGATAGTCGTTTCTACCCCATCTTCAGATGGTCTAATGGTGACTGTTTCTGCGCATCTTTTTGTCCAGGCGATCGATGGTGTGATGTCCTTGGTATGAGGCCACAGGCAGTGCCTCAAGTTCCTCAACACTTCAGATCTTCCGAGACGCAAACCGTTTGCGATGGTCCTTTGCTTGGCTTGCCAATCTGTTTTCTCCTCGGTCTTTTCCCCTAACACTTCACTAGCAGGTCATCGTCAGCAGATCGAAAGCAGTCTTTGAAGATGGATATCGAATATTGTCAAATGCTAATCTGGGTTTTCATGGTTAAAAAAATAATATAAAAAAAGGGAGGGGAGGAGAAAAACAACAACAACAAACAAAACAAATACCCCCCCCAAAAAAAGAAGAAGAAGAAGAAGACACACGCACACACACACACACACACACACACACACACACACACACACACACACACACACACACACACACACACACACACACTGTATGTCTCTCTCTGTCTCTGTGTCTCTCTCACGATGGAGCGCGAGCGTCTGATCGGCTTCATCCAATTATCGAGTTAGATCAGCCCAGGGTTGATACGTGTGTTGGAATGCGCAATGTAACACACACACACACACACACATGCATGCGTGCATGCACCCACCCCCACATAAAACAACAACAACAACCACCACAAAACAAAACAAAAAACAAACGAAAAAGCAACAACAACAAAACAACAACAACAACCACAACAACAAAAAGTAAAATAGAAGAGATTTTTTTTTTTTTTAAACATGAAGAAGAAAAAGGAAGAACTGATCGCTTAGGACACCATACTGACAGGAAGTAGACAGGAGATCAGCGGATGTCGCTGCGGCGAGGCGTCCAATCATGGAGGGCCGAGACACAGACAGCCATACAGAACTCAGAATCACGCTGCAGGTCTATAACCCCGACCACAACAAATCCCTCTCAATCCACCCAGGCCTCATCGCAGTCAGAGAGCGGACGATGAAAGGAGAAACGGGGCGGAGTGAGTGGTATTCAGCTATGGACAACGATCCGCTTATGTTGCAGCTGCCCATGGTAATGAACACGTAAAAAAAAGGTAGCTTGTCTTATGTTGCAGCTGCCCATCGGAATGAAAGCGTAAAAAACGGTAGCTTGTCTTATGTTGCAACTGCCTATGGTAATGAACACGTAAAAAAGTATCTTGTCTTATGTTGCAACTGCTTGTGTGAATGAACACTTAAAAAGGTATCTTATGTTGCAGCTGCCCATGGTAATGAACGCGTAAAAAAGGGTATCTTATGTTGCAGCTGCCCATGGTAATGAACACTTAAAAAAGGGTATCTTGTCTTATGTTGCAGCTGCCCATGGTAATGAACACGTAAAAACGGGTATCTTGTCTTATGTTGCAGCTGCCCATGGTAATGAACACTTAAAAAAGGGTATCTTGTCTTATGTTGCAACTGATCGAAGGGGGCCGAACTGTAAGCTGGGAGGGGAATGAACACTTTAAAAAATATCTGGTCTTATGTTGCAACTGCTGATGGTAATGAACACTTAAAAAAAGTATCTTATGTTGAAACTGTTCATCAGAGAGAGAGAGAGAGAGAGAGAGAGAGAGAGAGAGAGAGAGAGAGAGAGAGAGTATTTTGTGTTATGTTGCAACTGCTAATGGGAATGAACACTTAAAAAAATATATCTTATGTTGCAACTGCTCATCGGAATGAACACGTAAGAGAGAGAGAGAGAGAGAGAGAGAGAGAGAGAGAGAGGAGAGAGAGAGAGAGAGAGAGAGAGAGAGAGAGAGAGAGTATTTTGTGTTATGTTGCATCTGCCCACGGGAATGAACACAGAAAGTTGACCCTGGAGAAGAAAATTCTCCCGCCGTTCCTGTAATGTGAGTCCTGCCGGGACTCGAACCCGCGACCTTTCGATCACGAGTCCGCCGCTCTAACCACTGAGCTATCCACTCCGATGTCAGTGGAAGTGGGGTGAGGAAAAGATTCGATACTGCCACCAGTGCAAACCAAAAGTTGTGGGGAACCGCCCGGCCAGGGGGGGATGGTGGACAAAGGGGGTGGGAGGGAAGGAGGGGGGGGGGGGGGGGGGGGGAAGGGGGATATCAGACATTTACTTTCCTCTCTTCAACCAGGAAATGGAAGAGCGAGGGGAAAATGACTTGGATAATATGAGAGAGGGGAGAGAGAGGGGGAAGGAAAAGAGGGGGGGGGGGGGGGGGGAGGGGGGAGAGAGAGGGGGGAGGATGAGTGGGGAAGAGAGGAGAGGGGAAAGAGAGAAGAGAGAGAGAGGAGAGAAGAGAGAGAGAGAGAGAGAGAGAGAAGAGAGAGAGAGAGAGAGAGAGAGGAGGAGAGGAGAAGAGAGAGAGAGAGAGAGAGAGAGAGAGAGAGAGATCGAAGGGGGCCGAACTGTAAGCTGGGAGGGGAATGAAATACCAGAGTAGCTTCAGTGTCCAACAGTTCTCCACCCCGGATAATGGTAATCCACTGAGAGGGAGCAGTCATTGAATCGTGCGACGCGCCGAGAGGGAGCAGTCATTGAATCCCGTGAATTAAACTGTGACATGGAGGCGTGTGGAGATGCGGGAAGAGATTGATCGCTTTACAAGATGAGCTCCCTTCGTCCGCGTTTTGACACTTCATGTTCACTCAGTCGCGGCCCCCTTAGCGGTCTGTGTCTATTGATAGTCCAGTGCGCCGACATCTTCGTGGTTTGCACCAGGGCGGATACTATGTCAGACTGCTTTGCCAGTCTTCGTGTGTGGGCCGGTTTGGCCTAGCGGTAAGGCGTCAGGCTGGTAAGCTGAGGGACCTCGGTTCGAATCTGCTTCGGCTCTCCTTTCTCTTCAAAAGCTGTGGTCTGTGGACATCGTCTTGTGAATTTGTCCCTCATTATTGGGAAACATTAAAATGGCTCTCATCGCTGCCCACCTTAATGCAGAAGTCGTTCTGGTGGTCTCAGTATAGCGATAGGTATATAATCTCGCAATAGGTATATAATCTCCCTCTCCCCCCCAGGTACCCCTTCCCCCCCTTCTCCACGTCCCTAATAAGCCTTATGGTTTCTGTGAACGTTAAGCACCATGTTTACTTACTAGTCTACGCGCGCCCCAAGTCAGCTGTGTAAGACTGGTCTGAGCAGTGGGTGGGCCCACTCAGCTTCCTCCGGAAACTCCGAGGTTCGCTGATTCCAGCAGCGAGCTCATACGCTTCAACAGCTTTTCTCAGTAACGTCTTCCGGCCTTTGCTTGTGTGTGTGTGTGTGTGTGTGTGTGTGTGTGTGTGTGTTGTTGTGTGTGTGTGTGTGTGTTGTCGTGTGCTGTGGGCGTCGGGGCGTGCGCGTGCGTGCGTGCGTGCGTGCGTGCGTGCGTGTTGTGTGCCGTGCGTGCGTGCGTGCGTGCGTGCGTGCGTGCGTGCGTGGTGCTGTGTGGGTGTGTGTG
>JABMCL010000650.1:1912500-1915000 GCA_018857735.1 Alviniconcha marisindica
GAAGAGAAGAGAGAGAAGAGAGAGAGAAAAAAGAAAGAGAGGAGAGAGAGAGAAGAAGACAAGACAGACAGAAGAGAGAGAGAGGAGAGAGAGAAGAGGAGAGAGGAGAGAGAGAGAGAGAAAAGAGAAAAAGGACAGCTGAACTCGTCACAGACAGACAGACAAAGACAGACAGACAAGAAGAGAAGAAGAAACTGAGAGAGAGAGAGAGAGAGAGAGAGAGAGAGAGAGAGAGAGAGAGAGAGAGAGAAGAGAAAGAGAGAGAGAGAAGAAGACAGACAGACAGACAGACAGACAAAAACAGAACAGACAGACAGACAGAGACAGACAGATAAAACGAGAGAGAGAGAGAGAGAGAGAGAGAGAGAGAGAGAGAGAGAGAGAGAGAGAGAGAGAGAGAGAGAGAGAGAGAGAGAGAGAGAGAGAAGAGAGAGAGAGAGAGAAGACAGAAAACAACAGAAAAAGAGAAGGGGAGAAGAGAGAGAGAGAGGAAAAGGGGCAGAGAGACAGAGAGACAGAGACGAGATCAGAGACAGACTGACAACAGAAAAAAGACAGACAGACAGACAGAAAAAAGGAGACAGACAGACAGAGAAAAGACAGAGAAGAGACAGAACGGAGAAAGTTTAAAGGGGACCCGAGAGTTTTTGGATCTGGGGGGCCTTTGGCCGGGTCCCTCCGCCTGACCCTTGGGCCTTCTGGCCGCCTGCTCTGCGGACCCCCGATTCCTTATTTGATATTGATCCAAATCATGCACCTGTCAATCACTGCACGAGATGGTAAGCGAAACAGGAAGCCCCAAAGAGGTCCCAGCCGCTTCGCGTGTCACCGCCGACAGGAGTAAATCAATAAGGAGCGGCTCATGCTGTGTGTGTGTAGATGTAAATGAAGCGGAGGAGAGGCGAGGTCAGACTGAACTTCGACAATAATATCCCTGGGGTCAAGGAAGGTGAGGCGATAGGTGAAGTCGAGGCAAATCTGTTGGCAGCGTCTCCGATCGCTGGGAAATAGCAGTCCAGCCCGACGGCTATCGATCAGGTTCTGGTCCGAAGAAACAAACAAACGTAAACACAAGTACCCCCCCCCTCTAAAGAAACAAAACCCCCTCCCAACACACGCCACACAGAAAACAACAGACCATGCACAGACACACAGAAAATACACATAAAAACGCACACACACACCACACACACACACACACACACACACACACACACATACACACACACACACACACACAACCACACGCACGCATGCCAACACACACACCACACACACACACACGCACCACCACGCACACACACCCCAACACAGCAAGGCGCGGAGCACGATGCACACCACTGACACAAAACACACACACACACACACACACACACACACACACACAAGTACGCACACACACATACCACAACCCCGGCCCCACACACACCCCACAAAACGCACACGCACACCAACAACACCACACACACAACACGCACGCCACACCAAACCCCCACACAACCACACACACACACACACACACAACACAAACACCCCACACCACAACACACCACACCACCACACACACACACGCACACAACACACACACACACCACACACAACCCCACAAAAACACACACACACACCCCACAACCCCACACACACACACACACACACACACACACAAACACCAAACCCCCACCCCCCAACAAAAACAGTAGAAGATTTTGTTTTGAGGGGCGGGGTGGTGGTGGTGGTGGTGGTGGTGGAGGTGGGGTGGTGGCGGTAGGGGCAGATATGAAGCAGAGAAGAGGCAGCAAAGTGCCCCACACCCCAGTTACTTGCCCAAATGGAATTGACTTGCGGCGAGTATTGTTTGACCCCTGAACTGCATTCCTATGCTAAGACGGCCAGACGTGACTGTCTGAAAAGGGACCTGTTCCCATTTCCTGTCAAAACTAGGTCCTTTCAGGGAGCAAGATCACCCCGAAATGTCACAATCAATCCCCAATTTGCAGGCCTATTCGTAGCAGGACTTAAAGCTGAGCTAAGAAAAGTATATCGTAGAACAGCAATCGGACAAATGGACTGTGTGTAGCGTAATGTACGCAGATGTTGCTACAACGAAGTGCTTGAACAAATGGTCCATCAGAAATAGAAATGACCGTCTGATGGCATTTGCATAACATCTGAATTGTCACAGTCTTTTTCCAAGCAGCGGCAGATAACCATCCGAGCAAAAGGACTTTCTCAAAGCGATGGAGGTCTCGCTAAAATCCCCGATGTATATGCAGATTGGTTCTTTTGTAGAGACAAGTGGAGCAGGATTAACCAGTCCTATTGCACAGCTTGATTTCAATTTCTCAGAAAGGCACGAGCAATGAAATCACGATGGAGATCCTGCCCATGGCTTTGGACAATTTTAAAGTTGTAAAGCACCGAGAAGCTGAGAACGAGTCTTTTGAAAAAGGCACAAAAACGAATGTAAAAATCCACACAAAATTAAACAACAACAGTAACA
>JABMCL010000650.1:1922500-1927500 GCA_018857735.1 Alviniconcha marisindica
GGGATATCCCACTGGGGTGGACCGCCACTGTTTCAGACGACAGACCGTGACCGGGATATCCCACTGGGGTGGACCGCCACTGTTTCAGACGACAGACCGTGACCGGGATATCCCACTGGGGTGGACCGCCACTGTTTCAGACGACAGACCGTGACCGGGATATCCCACTGGGGTGGACCGCCACTGTTTCAGACGACAGACCGTGACCGGGATATCCCACTGGGGTGGACCGCCACTGTTTCAGACGACAGACCGTGACCGGGATATCCCACTGGGGTGGACCGCCACTGTTTCAGACGACAGACCGTGACCGGGATATCCCACTGGGGTGGACCGCCACTGTTTCAGACGACAGACCGTGACCGGGATATCCCACTGGGGTGGACCGCCACTGTTTCAGACGACAGACCGTGACCGGGATATCCCACTGGGGTGGACCGCCACTGTTTCAGACGACAGACCGTGACCGGGATATCCCACTGGGGTGGACCGCCACTGTTTCAGACGACAGACCGTGACCGGGATATCCCACTGGGGTGGACCGCCACTGTTTCAGACGACAGACCGTGACCGGGATATCCCACTGGGGTGGACCGCCACTGTTTCAGACGACAGACCGTGACCGGGATATCCCACTGGGGTGGACCGCCACTGTTTCAGACGACAGACCGTGACCGGGATATCCCACTGGGGTGGACCGCCACTGTTTCAGACGACAGACCGTGACCGGGATATCCCACTGGGGTGGACCGCCACTGTTTCAGACGACAGACCGTGACCGGGATATCCCACTGGGGTGGACCGCCACTGTTTCAGCGACAGACCGTGACCGGGATATCCCACTGGGGTGGACCGCCACTGTTTCAGACGACAGACCGTGACCGGGATATCCCACTGGGGTGGACCGCCACTGTTTCAGACGACAGACCGTGACCGGGATATCCCACTGGGGTGGACCGCCACTGTTTCAGACGACAGACCGTGACCGGGATATCCCACTGGGGTGGACCGCCACTGTTTCAGACGACAGACCGTGACCGGGATATCCCACTGGGGTGGACCGCCACTGTTTCAGACGACAGACCGTGACCGGGATATCCCACTGGGGTGGACCGCCACTGTTTCAGCGACAGGCCGTGACCGGGATATCCCACTGGGGTGGACCGCCACTGTTTCAGCAGACAGGCCGTGACCGGGATATCCCACTGGGGTGGACCGCCACTGTTTCAGCAGACAGGCCGTGACCGGGATATCCCACTGGGGTGGACCGCCACTGTTTCAGCAGACAGGCCGTGACCGGGATATCCCACTGGGGTGGACCGCCACTGTTTCAGCAGACAGGCCGTGACTGGGATATCCCACTGGGGTGGACCGCCACTGTTTCAGCAGACAGGCCGTGACTGGGATATCCCACTGGGGTGGACCGCCACTGTTTCAGCAGACAGGCCGTGACCGGGATATCCCACTGGGGTGGACCGCCACTGTTTCAGCAGACAGGCCGTGACTGGGATATCCCACTGGGGTGGACCGCCACTGTTTCAGCAGACAGGCCGTGACTGGGATATCCCACTGGGGTGGACCGCCACTGTTTCAGCAGACAGGCCGTGACTGGGATATCCCACTGGGGTGGACCGCCACTGTTTCAGCAGACAGGCCGTGACTGGGATATCCCACTGGGGTGGACCGCCACTGTTTCAGCAGACAGGCCGTGACCGGGATATCCCACTGGGGTGGACCGCCACTGTTTCAGCGACAGACCGTGACGGGATATCCCACTGGGGTGGACCGCCACTGTTTCAGCGACAGGCCGTGCCCGGGATATCCCACTGGGGTGGACCGCCACTGTTTCACCCGACAGGCCGTGACTGGGATATCCCACTGGGGTGGCCCGCCACTGTTTCAGCGCGGGCCGTGACTGGGATATCCCACTGGGGTGGACCGCCACTGTTTCACCCGACAGCCGTGACTGGGATATCCCACTGGGGTGGACCGCCACTGTTTCACCCGACAGACCGTGACTGGGATATCCCACTGGGGTGGACCGCCACTGTTTCAGCCGACAGACCGTGACGGGATATCCCACTGGGGTGGACCGCCACTGTTTCAGCCGACGGGCCGTGACTGGGATATCCCACTGGGGTGGACCGCCACTGTTTCAGCGACGGGCCGTGACTGGGATATCCCACTGGGGTGGACCGCCACTGTTTCAGCTGACAGCCGTGACTGGGATATCCCACTGGGGTGGACCGCCACTGTTTCAGCTGACAGACCTGACTGGGATATCCCACTGGGGTGGACCGCCACTGTTTTCAGCTGACTGGGATATCCCACTGGGGTGGACCGCCACTGTTTCACCCGACGGGGAACTGGGATACCCCAATGGGGTGGACCGCCATTTTTCAGCGACAGCCATGACTGGGATATCCCATGGGGTGGACCGCCACTGTTTCACCCGACAGACCTGACTGGGATATCCCACTGGGGTGGACCGCCACTGTTTCACCCGACGCCTTTTAAAACCCCCCCCCCCCCCCAAAAACCCTCAGCCTATTTCCACGGTACGACGCGAAGACCAAAGGGGTAAAACACGTTAAAACCCCCAATTGTATGTGGTTTTAATAATGAATGGTGCATGGTTTATTTTCACAAAGGCCCAATGGCAGAGTTTCATGTCCCCCCGGGGAAATTCAAAAAGCGCTTAAAAATAAAAAAAAAAAGAAGGAAAAAAGAAGAAGAAGGTTTTACCCTGTAGAATCACATGCGAGCGCAGGAGTCTGCTCGAGAGCGGAGAATAGCGCAATATAAAAGCGATCAATAATAATAATAATAAAACAACTCCACGTACAGATGAACATGTCCCTCGACAATGCATACCATCTACATTTGAACATGTCCCCGGTCAACGTATTGAACCTACAGATGAATATGTCCATGGACAATGTATTCCACCTACATATGAACATGTCCCCTTCCACCTGCAGATGAACATGTCCCTGGACAATGTATTCTACCTACGGATGAACTGTCACCGAACAATGTATTGCACCTAAAGATGAATATGCCTTGGACAATGTGTTCCACATACAGATGAACATGTCCTTGAACAATGCATTCCATGTACAGATGAACATATTCCTGGACAATGTATTCCACCTTCAGATGGACATGTCTCCGGACAATGCAAATGAACATGCTTCCGGACAATGCAGGTGCACATTCCTACGCACAAGGCAGATGAACATGCCTTCGGACAATGTAGATGGACATGGCTGCATAATGCGGATGAAGTATCTCCGGGCAATGCAGAGGAACATACCTCCACACAAGGCACCCGCACAAGCCTCCAGATACGCAGATGACCACGTCCTTGGACTATAAGATGAACACATCTCCGGACAAAGCAGATGAACATGCCTCCGGAGGATAAATGAACGTGTTTCCGGACAGTGCAAGATGAACATGCATCTGCACAAAAATGCAGATAAAAATGTCTCAGGACAACGCAGATGAACGTGTATCCGGACAACGCAGATGACCAAGTCTCCGGACAATGCATTGGAACATGTCTCAGAACATGTTTCCGGACAATGTAGGTGAGCATGTCCCCGGACAATGCAAATGAACACGGACAATGCAAAGTAAACGTGCATCCAACAAACGTAGATGGACATGCCTCCGGACTATGTAGATGACCTGTCTCAGGACGATGCACATGACCACGTCTTCGGACAATGCATTGGACCATGTCTCACAACATGTCTTCGGACGATGTAGGTGAACATGTTCTAGGACCACGCAAATGGACGTGGACAACGAAAGCTGAAAATGCACCTAACAAACGTAGATGAAAATGTCTCCGGACAATGCAGATAAACATATCTCAGGACAATGCATAGTAACACGTCTCAGTACATTTATCTAGACAATGCAAATGACCATATCTCCGGACAATGCATTGGAACACGTCTCAGAACATGTCTCGAGACAATGCAAATGAACATGTCTTCGGGAAATGCAGATGACCATGTCTTTGGACAATGCATTGGAACATGTCTCTGGACAATGTAGGTGAACAGAACAGATTTAATATTTGAACCATAGCCGTACATGTTTATAACAACTTTGATTTGAGTTTGAGCATTTATTTTTGTCTTCTGTATAAAGTGTGGTAGTTATTTATTAGTAGTACTCATGTACTTGTTCATAAGGAATGCCGTGTGCGAATGTAACTTCGCTTTCTAGCCCCCAGGGGCAAAAAGCTCAATAAAACCTTGACAATACAAATAAACATGGACAATGCAAGATAAACGTACATCCAACAAATGTAGATTGACATGTCTCCGGACTAGGCTTTAGCACCCGGTAAACGTATTGCCCTTGCGGCGTTTGAAACCCCCGCTTTTTCGGTACGCTACCCACGTTAGCATCGCTGTCGCAGGCGAGCAGAGAACGATGGTCACGTGGGTATATAGCGTACCGACAAAGCGGGGGTTTCAAACGCCGTAAGGGCAATACGTTTACCGGGCGCTAAAGTGTTTAGCGGCCGGATGGAACGCATCGCTAGGAGCGCATGGCGAAGGAGGGATGACAGGAGGGGTCCAGCCTACTGCTCCAATATTGACAGTAACTGATTCTGAGGCCATTTTTGCGGAGCTGCCGTCCAGACACCACACAGTACCGTCACCAATTATACCTTAGGCTAACCCTCTTCCTATTGCTATATTGCTTTCTCTTGTCCGTGTCTGTCGTGCTGTCTCATACAGCAGTCGAGATCATAACGTCATCTTCGTTCGCAATATTGAAAGTCGTTCACTCTTTGTAAGCTGACCCTGTGCAAATGCTGGATTCTCAACCCCCCCCCCCCCCCCCCCCCCCCTCCCCCTCCCCCCCCCCATATCCTCCCCGCCCCTGTCCCCGCCCTCGGAAATATCAAATTAGAAAGCGCGTGACAATTCTGAAAATGGCAAAGATCTGTATTACGCGACGTCATGTAATAAATT
>JABMCL010000650.1:1930000-1942500 GCA_018857735.1 Alviniconcha marisindica
GACAGACAAACACACACAGACACACACACAGACAAACATACACACACACACACACACACACACACACACACACACACACACACACACACACACACACACACACACACACACACACACACACACACACACACACACACACACACACACACACACACACACACACACACACACACACACCACACACTCTCTCACACACACGTACAGACAAGCAGACACATACACACAGACACATACACAAGCTCGCAGACAAATACACACAGACACACACACACACACACACACACACACACACACACACACACACACACACACACACACACACACACACACACACAAGCTCGCAGACAGACAAACACACACAGACACACATACAGACATACATACATACACACACACGCACGCACGCACGCACGCACGCACACAACGACAAACACACGAGTGTAACAAAGTTCAAAGAAGAAAACCACGACACTTCAAAAGTTAAAAGTATTTCACTACCGGCCCCCGTACATATTTTCATCGACCCAGGAACCCATAAACCCACTCACCTACCCCTTTCCGAAAAAATGGCATGCCTCTGGGCATATTTCTGCGTTTCGTATACTGTACTGTCCCGGTTTTGAATTCTTCCAACAGATAGTTTGAATCGTTTTCCCTGAGCAAAAGCAGCTGCGAAACAGATTATAATTATTAATCCCTTACGTTCGCGGAATTTCCATACGGTTTGCAAGTATGCTATTTATCTCGCCCTGATAGAAGCGTCTTGGTTGACTGGGCGTAAAAAATCAAGTCACTTACTTACTCTATTTATCTTCTTGCCGATGTCTTTTTTTACTTTTCTTTTTCGTTATTCTCACGTGCGCACAAAAAGCGAAAATCCCATTGGGATGTCTCGGTATCAGATATCTAGAACTCGCTTGAAAAAAACAGAAGAGAGCAAACAGTGACCTAACTTGCTTGAAAAAAGTGATTCTGCGCGCGCGCGCGCGCGAGCGTGTGTGTGTGTGTGTGTGTGTGTGTGTGTGTGTGTGTGTGTGTGTGTGTGTGTGTGTGTGGTGCGTGCGTGCGTGCGTGCGTGCGTGCGTGGGCGTGCTGCGTGCGTGCGTGCTGTCGCTTGCGAGGGCAACGTGCTATGCTGGTGCGTGCGGCGGCGTGTGTGTGTGTGTGTGTGTGTGTGTGTGGTCGTGGTGTGTGCGTTAGTGTGTGTGTGTGTGTGTGGTGGTGTGTGGTGTGTGTGCGTGCGTGCGTGCGTGTGTGTGTGTGTGTGTGTGTGTGTGTGTGAGTACATGTGTGCGTGAGCATACACACAAAACAACAGCTATTTTTAATTTTAGTTTTCATCGGAAGGTTTGTAGAAACGCAAGTGTACAGTCACGACGTTAATGTTTACAATTATATATTTGATTAAAATGCACATTGCGTGCAAGCATCCATCTATAGTCTTTTAGCAGCGGTCTGTTCTCAGCATCCCTATACGCAAAGATGTCATGGCGTGTCGCCTGAGTAGAGATACATGATGTATAATGAAGGTCATCTTTACACACACAAAAACACAATTCTGTGTACATCATGTGTGACCTGCAGAAACATTCCCATCACGACGTACAGTGAATAAACGAACACATGAGTTTTTCCCACCCTCTGAACTGGAAAACATCCACAAATCATGTATTAAGTCACTGACTTCCACATACACACACACACACACACACACACACACCACACACACACACACACACACAAACACACACAACACACACACACACACACACACACAGAGAGAGAGAGAGAGAGAGAGAGAGAGAGAGAGAGAGAGAGAGAGAGAGAGAGAGAGAGAGAGAGAGAGAGAGAGAGAGAGAGAGAGAGAGAGAGAGAGAGAGAGTTACACAAACACAGACACAGACACACATACACATAAATACAAACACACACGCATACACATGCGAACACACACACATGCCAACCACACACACACACACACACACACACACACACACACACACACACACACACACACACACACACACACACACAGAAGTACCAAATGAACGTGACTGACCTGGACGTCCTCGAAGTTGGTGAATAGTGACCCTTGTGACGGCATGGTGGACGCCCTCTTGTCCGTTGTGGCATAGTCCAGACCCCTGGAGGGAGAGGAATAGGGAGAGTTGTACACAATGCAAGATCTCAGCGTTTTAGCCATCGTGCAAGCTACACCAGTGTTAGTACTTTCACTCCAAAATTGTTACTTGTAGCAGTGATTCTTGGGGTCACGGAAGGCGATAAATTGGACGAGGTATCGATCTACACAATGTAAAATCCCAACGTCTTTTCACCCCCAAACTATTACTTGTATCAGTGATTTGGGGGTTCCGGAATGCGATGAATTGGGCCAGCTGTCGATCTACACAGTGTAAGAATTCAACGTCTTTTCACTCCAAAACTGTTGCTTGTATCAGTGATTGGGGGGTCCTGGGATGCGATGAATTGGACCAGTTGTCGATTTACACAGTGTAAGATCTCAACGTCTTGATCACCGTTGAAGCAGTTATACCAGTGTTAGTATTTTCACTCCAAAATCGACTGTCAGTTATCTTAGCAATTCTGTCCGCCTCGGGTTAATGGGAAGAATTACTCAGTAGGTTTACAACTACCACGATATATCCGGTGGTGACACACATCTGTACAATGCAAGGTCTCAGCGTTCCAGCCATCACAGCAGTTATAGCATTGTCAGTTCACTCCAGACTTGTGCGTTATACAAGCAGACCTGGCTTCCTGGAATGAACTTACCGGGAGAGTTGCAGAGCTACACAATGCAAAATAGCAGCAATCTAGTCATCCTGGTAATTAAACCAGTGTTAATTTCTTCACCCTGGACTGTGTTAGTGGGTAATGAAAGACATCAGTGGTTTCGCCACTGTGCTAATGTTACCAGTGCTGCAAAGTCATGACAAACTGTTCCCTGTGCCACGTCGACAGATGTTACCCACTGAAGAACAGGACCGAATCAGAATATTAAAACACAGCAAGACCTCATGGACTTATTCTGAGACTGACGCTGTGATAAGTGTTCCAGCGTTAGTAAGCTTGAGGCAAATTGTCAGCTGCAACGTTAGCAGACATTGGCCCTTGGAGAAAGAAAAAAAATCAAGGTAAGTAACTTGGTGTTTTACGCCCAGTCAACCAGTACGGTCACATCAGGGCGGAGAAAGGGGTTTACACAGAATTAAGGGAAAGAAGCACACACTGAAAGATCATAGAGTTTTTTTGTTGTTGCCAATATTGTGATATCATTTTGTTTCTATCATTATTGCAACATTGCAATGGAAGGAGTTAGTAATTGGACTTTAACGGCATGTCAACCGCACAGGTTACCTCAGGACGAGCAAGGGATGGGGTGGGGTGGGGTGGGGTGGGGGAACAAGCAATAGGGAGACACAATGTAGGATCTCAACATTGTTGACCTCTCATGACAATCGTACAACAGGTATAGGTAGGTCACAATCTGTCGATTATATCAGCAACCACCCACCCACCCACCCACACACCCACACACTGTCGCGAGCCCGCGTGTTCCCCAAAGACCGAGGATTAGGCTGCACCTACGCAATTCAGACAACGTGCCACCGTGATAATTATGTTAGTGTTAGTTGCTGAGCCTGTTGCCAGTCTACGTTACAGCCGCTTGCCAATGTCCCCGAAGGGAGTGGAAGACGGAGCGTTGTGCAGAGTGCAAGACCTGAGTCTTCTGGAATCGTAATTAAGACACGAGTGTAACACATAACTGTCAGCTTTCAAAGCTCTTTTGCTGCTTCACCTATGCACAGCTTTTTCACCCAGGCGACACTGCTCTTCATGTCGAAAAATGAATGTCCTGTACTTTAATCACACCCGAAGCAGTGAAACACACACCGCATGTTAACAGGGTTAAAAGATATAAGCTGGTAAAGAATTTATTTTTTTGGAATTTTCACACATCAGGGTAACATATGATCGGTCAGTTTTCACACATCAGTGTAACATACGATCAGAGCCAATTTTCACACATCAGGGTAACATACGATCAGAGCCAATTTTCACACATCAGTGTAACATATGATCAAAGTAAGTTTTCAAAAGGTTTTTGCCACTCCCTGTAAGCACAGTTCTCTCGCACAGACGGCACTTGCTGTTCATGTGGAAAAGAAAGAAGAAAATTCCTGCACTTTAATCATAACGAATGTAGCGAAAAAACTCGTCACAGGCCAACGGTGTTCAAAGATATACCACAAAGTTCACTGTCCGAGTACGCCAATGCTTTTCATAATAACAACAGTCTGAGAGAACGTAGTGCCGTAAGCACACATCTTTCACCTCGACGACACTTCACGTGGAAAACAATTTAATTCCTTGCACTTTAATCATAATCGATGCAGCGAAATACACGCCCCAGGTCAACAACAGTGTTAAAAACAGCGTTCAAAGATACACCGCAAATTTCACCTTTCAGCTACGACAATGCAACGTCTCGTAATAAATAACGACAGTGTCTGTGAAGGGAGTACCAACTCTTCGTACGCTGATAGCACCGAGAGCACGACAAACTGTGCACAACCCGGGCGATGGGCTGAACAAACACAACCACAATCGGACATCGTCCCGCGCCGTTCCAGAAGCATCCACCAAGAATTTCAGCAGATCGAATTTTTGCTGAAGGGGTGATCAAGTGAGTGAGTGATATATGATTTGACGTTGCCACTCGCACGTCGGTTCGCTGTAGGTCTCAGCAGACAGCATCAAACCAGTTAATGACTGCGGTGCACTGCAACAAATTGCCATGGTTTTTGTTTATTTTATTCTGCTATATATTTTTATAAACCATAGCGACAACACCCCCACCCCCCCCAATGTGAATCTAACGCTGCCTCATCCCAGGCCTCTCTCTCTCTCTCTCTCTCTCTCTCTCTCTCTCTCTCTCTCTCTCTCTCTCTCTCTCTCTCCTACACCTCTCTCCTCCGCTGGCAGAACGATAGATGCGCTGAAGTCTTTGGCTTTGTGCCCACACGTGGCGTCCGTAAGCTCCTCAGTGGTTCAAATCTTCTGAGAAGCAAGCCATGTCACATGCCATGCTTGCCTTGTGAGTTTGTCCTCTAGTCTGTTTGCCCGGTCGTTTACCCTTGTTTCCAGCATGCTTCGGACATGTCATTATAGTGTTAGAGTGTAAAAAAATAAAAAAATAAAAATGTGAATCTGTAGACGAGAGACGCTGTTACCACAGTTATCTTCCCATGATAACGGAAACTGTTTCTTTTATTAAAGAAGAAGAAGAAGAAGAAGAGAACCCACATCACGTACGTTGCCACGAACAGCTGACATTAAAACAAAACCACGGATTACGCTATTGTGTGACAGGCTTCGCATAAAAAAATCGCCACTTACGCTGTCAGGATTATTTGACATCAAAATCCTCGGTGTTATGAATACCTGACAGCCACAACCACCAATTTGGACAGTTCCGTTCCTGTCACATAACTACAAAGATGGCGTGTTGTTGCTATGGCCGGGTTCATGTGCACAGTGTGTGCAACAACAGTACGCGATTCAATCCTTAAGTCTATCACTCTCTTTGGCAGAACACCGGAAATCCACAATTCACACACGGGGACTTAAACTGCACAAATGGACAGAACAGTTCCACGATGATTGAGCCAATGCCAAAAAACTAAACAAGAAGAAGAAGAAGAAGAAGAAAAAGAAAAAGAAGAAGAAGAAGAAGGAGGAGGAGGACGACGACGACGACGACGACGACGACGAGGACGAGAACGAGGAGGAGGACGAAGAGGAGGAGAGAGAGAGAGAGAGAGAGAGAGAGGAGGAGAGAGAGAGAGAGAGAGAGAGAGAGAGAGAGAGAGGAGAGAGAGAGAGAGAGAGAGAGAGAGAGAGAGAGAGAGAGAGAGAGAGGAGAGAGAGAGAGAGAGGAGAGAGAGGAGAGAGAGAGAGAGAGAGAGAGAGAGAGAGAGAGAGAGAGAGAGAGAGAGAGAGAGAGAATAGGAAAAGACGAAAGAAAAAAGAATAAAAATGAAGAAGAAACTGTATCCGCATTAGCACGTTCTGTGAATGTGAAAGGTTTCTTTAGTGCGTTCTACAACTTGAGGTTCATTCTTTATTCATTGAGTTTGGAAACGACAGTAACTGTAGACAAAATGGCTACGTTTGCTTTTATGTGTGTTGTGGAAAAACGATAATTTCAAAATAGCTCGGATATTGACTCGATCTAGATGATCTTTGCATGTAAATTAAGCTATGGCGTTCAAAAAATCTTACAAACTGTATGAAATTGCCAAGCATCCCCCCCACCCTCCCACTCCCCCACCAACCAGCCCCCCTTCTTTAAAACACGGTGTTATTATTCCAAGCGGCCGTGGGTGTATTCCCATTGTCTCTCACACAACATCAGAGCTTTTGTTCCCACCGTCAGATTCCCCTGTGTCTGATTATTAATGGTTTACACACTATGTTTCAGTGGTTTGATTTTTTACAATCATCATAGTTTAGTTGTAAACTGGAGGTTTCGTGATACAGTTTTGGCAAAGGTCTTTCCACACTCAGTATCAAATGTAAACACGAGGTTGTGTACACGATTTGCGTAGCCTAACGGTCTTTTTGCACTCAGTTTGAGTTGTAGATACGCAGTTTCTATACACAGTTTGGGTAGTCTAGAGGTCTTTTTGCACACAGTTTGAGTTGTAGATACGCAGTTTCTATACACAGTTTGGTAGTCTAGAGGTCTTTTTGCACACAGTTTGAGTTGTAGATACGCAGTTTCTATACACAGTTTGGGTAGTCTAGAGGTCTTTTTGCACACAGTTTGAGTTGTAGATACGCAGTTTCTATACACAGTTTGGGTAGTCTAGAGGTCTTTTTGCACACAGTTGAGTTGTAGATACGCAGTTTCTATACACAGTTTGGGTAGTCTAGAGGTCTTTTTGCACACAGTTTGAGTTGTAGATACGCAGTTTCTATACACAGTTTGGGTAGTCCAGCGGTCGTTTTGCACACAGTTTGAGTTGTAAACACGGAGATCTAGACACAATTTGAGTGACGCTCTCTCCACACTTAATTTCAGTTGAAAACGCGTGGCTTTATGCACTATTTCGGTAACGTTCCTTCCACACTCAATTTCAGTTGTAAACATTTGATTTTACACACAATTTCGGTAACGCTCTTTTCAAACTCAATTTCAGCTGTAAAAACGAGGTTTAATTACACACACTTCAGTAGCCTAACGCTGACACTAGATTTGAGTTGAAAACATGAGTTTTACGCTCTTTTGACATTCCATTTCAGCTGTAAACACGATGTTTTACATACAGTTTGGGTAGCCTTAAGCTCCTTTACATTCTATTTCAGTTGTAAACACGATGTTTTACACACAGTTTGGGTAGCCTTACACTCTTTTCACATTCCATTTCAGTTGTAAAAACACGTAGCTATAATTTATACACAATATCGGTAGCCTAGCGCTCTTCTGACACTCTTTGACCATCTTTTGTCGCTGGATTAGAGCTGAAAACACGAGGTTATAATTATACGCAATTTCGTTAGCATCACGCTATTCTGACTTTCAGTTTGAATTGAAAGCACAAGCTTTACGTTCTTCTCACATTTCATGTCGGCAGTAAACACGACATTTTACACACGATTTTGGTAACGCTGTTTTCACATTCCATTTCAGTTGCAAACAGGTTTTACACACAATTTCGGTGGCCTACCGCTGTTTTCACATTCCATTTCAGTTGTAAACAGGTTTTACACACAATTCGATAGCTAACGCTGTTTTCACATTCCATTTCAGTTGTAAACAAGAGTGTGTTTTTCTCCACACAATTTTGATCGCCTAACGCTCTTTCTACATTCCATTTCAGTTGTAAATACAATGTCGGTCGCCTAACGCTCTTTTCACATTCCATTTCCTTTGTAAACACGAAGTTTTACACACAATTCGATAGCTAACGCTCTTTTCACATTCCATTTCATTTGTAAACACGAAGTTTTACACACAATTCGATAGCTAACGCTCTTTTCACATTCCATTTCCTTTGTAAACACAAAGTTTTACACACAATTCGATAGCTAACGCTCTTTTCACACAATTTCAGTAGCCTAACGCTCTTTTCACACACAATTTCAGTAGCCTAATGCTCTTTTCACATTCCATTTCAATTGTAAACAGGAGGCTTTACACACAATTCGATAGCTAACGTTCTTTTCACATTCCATTTCTTTTGTAACACGAGTTTTTTCTGCACACAATTTCGATCGCCTAACGATCTTTTCACATTCCATTTCAGTGGTAAACACGCTCTTTTCACATTCCATTTCAGTTGTAAACAGGAAGGTTTTACACACAATTTCGCTAGCCTTACGCTCTGTTCACAACCCTTTTTCAGCTTCAGTACTCTTCAGCTGGCGCCTGATCCGTATCCAGAAGCAGACTCGGACGGGGGCTGAATCTAGCACCGGAGTCCCCGTGAACGAGGGTATGTCACTGCCGAAGGCAAGCCGAGGAAACTGGAGAAATCTATACATCAGGACAGAGATGACAGCCTATCAGACATCGCACCACACGACCAAGATGACGACAACTGTGTTCACGTCACATTACACGACAGAGATACTGCACAACGGAGATGCATGTGGTCTTCGCACAGCAGAACTAGCCAACTCTGAAGAGACACGGCGTGTGTTTATTACGTGTAAACAGGCGATAGAGACGACTGCAGCTCCGTGGATATTGCACGTAGCTATAGTCAGCAGTTTTGTTACATTGCATACCGTTAGTCAGTAGTTGTTGTTTTTAGGTCATGAGTTTGAGATAGGGAGCATTCTGGCGAGAGCTGGATAGTGTGTGTGTGTGTGTGTGCGTGCGCGCGCGCGCGCGCGCGCGCGTGTGTGTGTGTGTGTGTGTGTGTGTGTGTGTGTGTGTGTTGGGAGCAGAGGTAGGGGGTGAGGTGGGGGCTGGCTGGGATGAAATTATGGGTAGGTAATCATATAATGATATTATTTTCTTTCTTGTATATTGCTGTTTCTCATACGGCACATATACATAATTTTTCTTGTCATATATCTATTGTTAGTTGTCATTTAAGTACTACTTTCTTGAACATGATACCTTTCACTTAATATTGAAAGTGTCGGATAATGTTGTGCAGCGCAGTGGGTTTGTGTAGATCAGAGAATAGCGCTATATAAAAGTTATTTATTACTACTACAATAGATCAGAGAGCAGCGCTATATAAAAGTTATTTATTACTATTACAGTGTCCTGTCGACCGCACAAGGTTACAGCCTCAGGACCTCGTACGCAGCTGAGACATGTGGGTGTCTAAATCGATGCAGTATTTGTCACACTAGATGGAGAAGTAGCATTAGTAATACAGACAGAGGCGCCAGACAGTGTCCACAGCTACACAGACGTCATAATTCACAGTGGAGGTGGTGTTCGCTGCATTGCACACCATAGTGAACGATAGAGATGTCTATGCCACTACATAGACATCAAATCTCACGAGAAAGATGTCTATACCACTACACAGACATCATACCTCACGAAAGAGATGTCTATAACACTACATACATCATGCCTCATGATAGGGATGTCTATACCACTACACAGACATCATGCCTCACGATAGAGATGTCTATACCACTACACCGACATCATACATCACAATACGAGAGAGATGTCTATATCACTATACAGACAGCATTCCTCACGATAGAGATGTCTATACCACTATACAGACGTCACACCTCACGAGAGAGATGTCAGTACCACTACATACATCATGCCCCATGATACGGATGTCTATACCACTACACAGACATCATACCTCAGGATAAGGATGTCTGTACCACTACATACATACCATACCTAACAAGAGAGATGTCTATACCACTACACAGACGTCATACCTCACGGTAAGAGACGCACAACAGAGATGTCTGTATAAGTACACAGACTTCATGATTCACTATGGAAGCGGCGTTACCTACACTAATACCATAATGCACGACAGAAGTGTCCATAGCTACGCATACGCCACAGTACATTGATACAGAAATGTTAAGTTGTTTGTTGTGTTAATACTGCTTGCAGCCTCGTACAAAAAAGAAGAAGAAGAGGTTTTCTACAGACGAAATTCAATGCAATATTCACCAGCATTGCTGATAATAATAGTGTCTTAATTCTGTGCCTTCTATTTTTCAGTGTTCGTAACGTAACTGAAAAATAACTGCCCACCCCGTTCTGTCTAATAAATGTTACTCGCGAAGAGCGCTTGAAACCAAAATTAGAACTGACAGGAGCAAAGGAATATTTAGAATATATGCAGAGACATCTTTGAAAAAGATCAGGCCCAAAAGGCGATTGTCTTTAATCGTGGCTTAATTTGCGTCAACCAAGTTTGACGACGTGTGATTGTTGTACAAGAGTGAATCGAATCTATAAGATAAACTGGCCCAGTTCCACGCTGAGGTCTGACAAAACAGACAGCACATCACTGCGGCACCACGAGGATAACCAAACCGTCTGAGGTTTCGGCTTTTCTCTTTAGACAGACTCCTGTGCACAAATCCCGTTCAGTGTTTTTACGGGATCATCAGTTCATGACACTGTTGTCTCAAACAATCTTTAAAACGATCGAAGGCGAGAAATCCCTCTGTAAACCGTGTTCGTTCAGTCGACCCAATGTGAAGGCATACAGACATTTCGCAGACCTTGGAGGAAGAAGATGAGTTCAAGAAACAAGACAAATCCTTTATGAAGGCGTGTTTTCTTCCCTTTTTTTCTTCTGATCTTGCTGATTAGTCAGACATGCACATTTGAGCTCTCAGGCCACGGCAAAAAAATATGCGGAAGAGCGGAAGAAGACGAAGAAGAAGACGAAGAAGAAGATGAAGAAGAAGAAAGAGGAGGAGAAAATCCCCCTTTGCTGAATAGTTGTTAAGTAACATAATCCAGAAGCAAACTCTCGGATGATGGGGGGAATCCGGAGAGCGCATTGGGCAAGGTTTGGTCACAGGAGGGCGCGGCAGGAAGGGCAATGCATCAGGCCCCCGAATCAATCACACATTGACGCGAGGAAGCTCACGGAGGAAGCAAAATGTTTGGAAGTAATTCCTAGGCCGGAGAAACAACTTCCCAATAATCTGGGCGATTACTTGCCATCGAAAGCAAGACCAGTTGGCGGTGAAAGACGGTGATGGCGGTGTAACGTGGCGGGACGTTGGGACGAAAAGAGGCAGTTGGGTAAGAGCGAAGCTATTGCGTCCTTGCACACGAAGACGTTGGACGTTGGCGCAACTTGGCGGCCACTAGGGAGAGGGTGAAAGAAAGTCTTGCTGGGGGAGGGGGGGGGGGGGGGGGGGGGGGGGAGGGGAGGAGGGGAGGGGGGGGGGGGCAAGTTATGACGACACAGAGACTCTGAGGAATTGCCGCCTGCGGGCCTGAGGCTACAAGCACTAGTGTGGTGCTGCTTTACATTGACCACGCAATCGGAATGTTAAAGGGCTCTCTCTCCCTCATTCCTTCTCCCTCCCTCCATCTCTCTCTTTCTCTGTAACTCCTCCGCCGCATCTGTCTCCCTCTGACTCGCCAAGATATAACCGTCTTGATTGACTGGGCATAAAAAAACAAGTTCCTTCTTTCCTTCCTCTCTCTCTCTCTCTCTCTCTCTCTCTCTCTCTCTCTCTCTCTCTCTACTTCCACATTTCACCTTCTCTTCCACTTCTTTTTCTCTCTTTCCTTCTCCCGTTCAACCCCCTCTTTCCCCTCCACCCGTTTCTCTCTCTCTCTGTTTCTCCCCTCCACCACCTGCTATCCTCCCCCCCCCCCCTCCCCCACCGTCCCACCCCAACCATTCCTCCCCTTTTTCCTCTCTCTTTACATATCCACACGTTTCTCTTCCTCCCCTGCACCCATCTCTCTCCTCTACACCTGTCTCTCTCTCTCTCTTTTTTTCTCTCTCTCTCTCGTCCACCCGTTTCTCTCTCTCTCTCTTCCTCTCCCTCCACCCGTTTCTCTATCATCCATACATCCGTTTCTCTCTCTTTCCCTCCCTCCACCCGTTTCTCTCTCTTTCTCTTCTCCACCTGCTTCTCCAATCCCAACCCTCCCACCAGTCTCTCTCTCTCTCTCTCTCTCTCTCTCTCTCTCTCTCTCTCTCTCTCTCTCTCCCCCATCCCGTTTCTCTCTTCGCCTCCACCCGGTTCTGTCTCTCTCCCCTCCACGCGTTTCTCTACCTTCCATCCGTTTTTCTGTCATTCCTCCACCTCTCTCGCTCTCTCTCCCCTCCACCATCTCTCTCTCCCCTCCACCCGTCTCTCTAGCTCTTCCCCAACCCGTTTCTCTCTCTCACTCTCTCTCCACCGTTCTCTCCCTTCCTCCCTCCTCCCCTCTCTCTCCCCCCTCCACCTCTCTCTGTCTCTGTCTCTCTGTCTCTGTCTCTGTCTCTCTC
>JABMCL010000650.1:1945000-1952500 GCA_018857735.1 Alviniconcha marisindica
TCTCTGTACTTGATACCGGCCAAATAGACAGCGCAGCTCCAGTCAGTCTCTTGATGCTGATGCGCGCGAAGGGCTGAGTGCGGCCGGGTCGGGTCCATGACAGTTATTTTCTCCTCTCCCCCTGTCTTCCATTAATAGCCTACGTGTTGAGGATCCCCATGTCTTCCATTAATAGCCTACGTGTTCAGGATCCCCATGTCTTCCATTAATAGCCTACGTGTTCAGGATCCCCATGTCTTTCATTAATAGCCTACGTGTTCAGGATCCCCATGTCTTCCATTAATAGCCTACGTGTTCAGGATCCCCATGTCTTTCATTAATAGCCTACGTGTTCAGGATCCTCATGTCTTTCATTAATAGCCTACGTGTTCAGGGTCCCCCTGTCTTTCATTAATAGCCTACGTGTTCAGGGTCCCCCTGTCTTTCATTAATAGCCTACGTGTTCAGGATCCCCATGTCTTTCATTAATAGCCTACGTGTTCAGGATCCCCATGTCTTTCATGAATAGCCTACGTGTTCAGGATCCCCATGTCAGGATGTGTTCAGGATCCACCTTTCATTAATAACCTACGTCTTTAGGATCCCCATGTCTTTCATTAATAGCCTACGTGTTCAGGATCCCCATGTGTTTCATTAATAGCTTACGTGTTCAGGATCCCCATGTTTTTTAAAAACTACGTGTTCAGGATCCAGTCTTTCATTAATAACCTACGTGTTCAGGATCCCCATGTCTTTCATTAATAGCCTACGTGTTCAGGATCCCCATGTCTTTCATTAATAGCCTACGTGTTCAGGATCCCCATGTCACATTAATAGCCTACGTGTTCAGGATCCCCCGTCTTTCATTAATAACCTACGTGTTGGATCCCCATGTTTTTTAAAACTACGAGTTCAGGATCCCCATGTCTTTCATTAATAGCCTACGTGTTCAGGAATTCCCAACCCCTTTCATTAATAACCTACGTTTTGGGTCCCCAAGTCTTTCATTAATAGCCTACGTGTTCAGGATCCCCATGTCTTTCATTAATAACCTACGTGCTTTAGGATCCCCATGTTTTTTAAAGCCAAAGTTCAGGATCCCCATGTCTTTCATTAATAACCTACGGGTTGAGGATCCCATGTCTTTCATTAATAGCCTAAGTGTTCAGGATCCTCCTGTCTTTCACTAATAGCCTAAATGTGTAGGATCCCCATCTCTTTCATTAATAGCCCACGTGTTCAGGATCCTCCTGTCTTTCATTAATAGCCTACGTGTTCAGGATCCCATGTCTTTCATTAATAGCCTAAGTGCTTTAGGATCCCAATGTCTTTCATTAATAGCCTACGTATTCAGGATCCCAAAGTCTTTCATTAATAGCCTACGTGATTTAGGATCCCCTGTCTTTCATTAATAGCCTAAATGTTCAGGATCCCCATGTCTTTCATTAATAGCCTACGTGTTCAGGATCCCCTGTCTTTCATTAATAGCCTACGTGTTCAGGATCCTCCTGTCTTTCATTAATAGCCTACGTGCTCAGGATCCCAATGTCTTTTATTAATAGCCTACGTATTCAGGATCCCAATGTCTTTTATTAACAGCCTACGTGATCAGGATCCCAATGTCTTTTATTAATAGCTTACGTGTTCAGGATCCCCATGTGTTTCATTAATAGCCTACGTGCTCAGGATCCCCGTGTCTTATTAATAGCCTACGTGTTCAGGATCCCATGTCCTTTCATTAATAACCTACGTGTTCAGGATCCCCATGTCTTTCATTAATAGCCTACGTGTTCAGGTCCATTGTCTTTCATAATACCTAGTTGGATCCCCGTTTCATTAATAGCCTACGTGTTCAGGATCCCCATGTCTTTCATTAATAGCCTACGTGTTCAGGGTCCCCATGTCTTTCATTAATAGCCTACGTGTTCAGGATCCCCATGTTTCATTAATAGCCTACGTGTTCAGGATCCCCGTGTCCTGGTTTTAGTCTCCAGGTAACATTTTCTGTTTTTATTTTGTTCTCCTTCTTGTCTCTTGTCGGGGTGTGGGTGGGCGTGCTGGTGGTGGTGGTGTTGGGGTGGTGGTGGGATGGGTTGGGCGGGGGGTGGAGGGGTGGGGGGGGAAGAAGGACTCCAGCAATATAACTCTATCATTCAGTTTCTGCTTCCTCTTCTTCACCCCCTCCTCCTGTGTTTTTTTTTTTTTTTATTAGGAGTGGACACAGAGATCAATATCTTGATTATTCTGCTACTGTCATGCCTTATCTGTGTGTTTCCACGCCACCGGCTGTAAGGCCTTATTCTCTTATCAAAAAGCGGACATGGGATCTGTAAGGTGCTCCGCGACTTTAGTGCGTGCTGTGCACACGAAGGCTAGTCATGCAGGCACTGGCGACCGAGCCTGCTCAAGTGCTGATTCGGAAGGACTGAAAAACGACCCTACATCCTGTCTCGATCAGGACTCGAACCCACGGTAGCTGCTTTCACTGGATCACCAGCGCAGCTAGCGGGAACGGGGCTGGCAGCTCACGTCCTTGATTTGTGTTTGAAAGGCGAACGCAGACAGACAGACACAGACAGACAGACACACACACACTACACACACACACACACACACACACACACACACACACACACACACACACACACACACACACACACACACACACCACCACCCCCCCCCCAAAAAAAAAAAAAAATAAAATCCGGAGGAACTTGGCATCTAAGACAAGGATCACGGAACATTCGTTCCAACAGGAACAAAGCTCAAAGGGAATGGAAGTTGGTTTGACGTTCTTCAATCTGGTTCCGGCCACATGACGGGTGAAGCGTGGATGGGGGAGGTGGAGGGGTGGGGGGTGGACTGAGAAGAGGCTAGAAATCGGGTAGGGTGGGGTGGAGGCTCAGAGTTTCTTGGGAAGCTTCTTGCATTGCTTATATCGAGAACAAAAATCAAATCAGGATGGACATCGGCAGAGCAGGTCCTTGAGTCGGTTCTAAGAAGAATCGCCAAAAATAAAAGCAGGAATAGAATGGGGGGGTCGAAAATATGTCAAAAACAAAAACAACTACAACCACCAGAGAGAGAGAGAGAGAGAGAGAGAGAGAGAGAGAGAGAGAGAGAGAGAGAGAGAGAGAGAGAGAGAGAGAGAGAGACGAGAGACAGAGACAGAGAGACAGAGAGAGACAGAGAGAGACACACACAGAGAGAAACAGACAGACAGACAGACAGACAGACAGACAGACAGACAGACAAACAGACAGAAAAAAAAAAAAAACCAATCACACAACGTTGACAAGCAATATTTTAGCGTGAACGCACTTTAGACAAGCAAAGTTTGCTGTAAAAACAACAAAAACTAATTATTTTATTTTTTTGAAAATCCACCACTTTCTAATTTGCCGAAGGCGGGTCTGCAGGGGCATTATCAGGCTGTAAATGCAGGCGATGGCGCCGGGCATGTTCCGGACACATTGATCGCCGCCACGACCGTCACGGTGTCCGAGGAATAGTGATAGATAGGGCAGGGTTGCGGTGCACGATATGAATAACATCGCAATGGGATTGGACACGGTTCTTCGTGGACGCTGTGGCCAGGATCGCTCCCTCGTGCAGCTCCGTTATTTATTTGCTTATTTATTTATTTATTTGCTTATTTATTTTATTTTTTATTTTTTATTTGCTTATTTTTTTTATTTATGTTTTATTTATTTATGTTTTTTTTTTATTTTATGTTTAGTTAGTTAGCTAGTTATTAGTTAGTTCTTGGATTTTAACTTCCCGTTAAACGCATAGGGTCATCTCGAGACGAATCACACATTCAGAATTATTATACCCCGGGTCAAAACACAAGTTATTAAACCATAAATCAAAAGCGGGATCACAGTTCTGGACACAGTACGGTCAACAGCAAATGCAGCCAAGATAAAAACAGCCGGGAGAGGAGTTGGAATAAATGAAGGTGAATGGACCTGTAAGGTCGGAATTAGGACAAGGAAGAAATTCCTGGTAGTGGGTGAAGCATGCATGGCTATATTCTGACCCACTCCAGGCTTTAAAGGGAGAGCATTTGTCGGCTCTGGTTTCTCAACAGAGGGGACCCGAATTTCTGTGTCCGCACTGCAGGGATGTAGCTCCGTGATGTCAGTCACTGTCCGTGGTGTCGGTCACTGTTCGTGGTGTCGGTCACTGTTCTTGGTGTCGGTCACTGTTCGTGGTGTCGGTCACTGTTCTTGGTGTCGGTCACTGTTCGTGGTGTCGGTCACTGTTCTTGGTGTCGGTTACTGTTCGTGGTCTCTGTCCGTGGTGTCGGTCACTGTCCGTGGTGTCGGTCACTGTTCGTGGTGTCGGTCACTGTCCATGGTGTCGGTCACTGTCCGTGGTGTCGGTCACTGTGGTGTCGGTCACTGTCCATGGTGTCGGTCACTGTCCGTGGTGTCGGTCACTGTTCGTGGTGTCGGTCGCTGTTCGTGGTCACTGTCCGTGGTGTCGGTCACTGTCCGTGGTGTCGGTCTCTGTCCGAGGTGTCGGTCACTGTCCGTGGTGTCGGTCACTGTCCGTGGTGTCGGTCAGTCTTTCTCCTTGGCTCCAGTCGTTCTGAGGTCACTCTCTGTGTATC
Organism: Alviniconcha marisindica; assembly: GCA_018857735.1. Lineage (NCBI taxonomy): Eukaryota > Metazoa > Mollusca > Gastropoda > Provannidae > Alviniconcha > Alviniconcha marisindica. The sequence continues at coordinate 1,949,598 of JABMCL010000650.1, forward strand.
GGTAACTGTCATGCAATCACCGGGCACAGGGGTCGTAGGGCGGTAACAGTGCCCTCCCCCCACTCCTCCGCCCTACGCCCACGTGGGTCTCTCTGTGCGCGGTCTCGTGACCGCCGCCCTCCTTCGCCCACTCCCCCCCCCCCCGTGGGTCCCCCGGTCAGTCTCCGCCAGCCCCTCTCTACACCCTCTCTTTCATCTACCACACACACTCCCCACCCCGCCCACGGGGTCCCCCCAGTACCGAGCGCCCCCGCTACCCCCCCCCCCTCCCCCCCCCCCCCCACTCCTCCATTGACACGAAGGTGGGTCATAAACCCATGCTTAGTCCGGCCATAGGACGGTAAGACAGTGACCGACAGCCACTCCTTCACACCAACCTCCCGACTCTGACCCTTCAACTTCTACTCTTCGTGTTGCAGTCCACACAGTAAACGCGACAAGGCCCGGACACCACCTCGACTTCACACAAAGCTCCTAACTCTGCCCCGTGTTTAAACATTTATGTCATGATCGGACATCAGAACCGCCAGCCCTGTCGTACCACCCACCCTACTCTTTTGAGTTTACCTTGGACAGAAGTAGCCCTACAGCTCCATTTGACACGTATTCGGAATGTTAACTGTTCAACGTTGCTTTACGTCCACAGAGACCATAAGGACTGTAAGGGACGGGGAGCCCAGGACGGCCACCTCGACTTTCACACAGCTCCTGAGCTCTGACCGTATTCAACTTCTTCTTCATGTTGCTTTACGTCCACAGAGACCGTAGGGACTATTAGGGACGGGGAGCCCAGGACGGCCACCTCGACTTTCACACAATACAGCTCCAGAGCTCTGACCGTATTCAACTTCCCCTTCTTTCGTGTTGCTTTTAATCCACACAGACCTAACTTTCTTCAGGGACGGGAAGCCCAGGACGGCCACCTCGATTTCACACAGCTCCTGAGCTCCTGCGTGTTGGGGAAAGTTGACAGCGGTGTGGATAACTAACGGCAAGGCCAGATCTGCAGGTGGCTGCAGATCACCCGTCACTGCGCGAAGTTTATGGCTTTTGCCGACTGAGTGACTTCCCCTTCATCCCTTCACAAAGCATGCGCTCATCCAGGCAGGGTGGGAATTTAATTAATATTGCTCTCTCTCCCCCTCTGTGTGTGTGTCCTCGCTGGGGTTTTCCGGGTCTGTCTCTCTGTTTCTCTCTGTGTCTGTCTGTAATTAATACTGTTCTCTATATCTATTTCTGTCTCTGTCAGTGTGTGTGTGTGTGTGTGTGTGTGTGTGTGTGTGTGTGTGTGTGTGTGTGTGTGTGTGTGTGTGTGTGTGTGTGTGTGTGTGTGTGTGTCTCTGTTTCTGTCTGTCTGTCTGTTTCTTTCTCTGTCTCTGCCTCTCTCTGTGTCTCTGTCTTTGTCTCTGTGTGTGTCTCTCTATGTCTCTGTCTGTCTTTCTGTCTGTCAGTCTCTCAGGTGATATTTTATCATGTGCATCGCCCATCAACATTTACTTATATTCAGCCGCAAATATAAAGAACTGTGATTTCATAAACTTCACATCGGAAGACTGATGGACAGACAGACATACAGATACACATACTCACACTGACGCACGCACACACACACACACACACACACACACACACACACACACACACCACACACACACACAACACACACACACACCACACACACACCACACCACGCCACATGAACACACCACCACGCACACACACACACAACCACAAAACACACACCACACACACACACACACACACACACACACACACACACACACACACACACACACACACACACACACACACACACACACGAGAATTTACTGTCTAGTGAATTTCAGTGGCCTATCTATGATCTGAGAAGTTCATTTTCCACAAACCAGTTCTACTCCGTCTGTTTATCAGTTTCTTGACTATTCTGATTCCGAGACCATGCCGCCTCTTCTAACCCCCTAAACATCTCACTTCCACCCCACTACCACCCCCACCACCACAACCACCACCACAGGAGACAACACACCACGACCCAACCAACGAGAGAGTAAGAAAGAGAGAGGAGAGAGAGAGAGAGAGAGAGAGAGAGAGAGAGAGAGAGAGAGAGAGAGAGAGAGAGAGAGAGAGATTAGAAGAAGAAGAAGAAGAAGAAGGAACAACACCAAAGAAACGTACACAATTATTAATCTCTTTGACCTTTCCCAAATCGGAGTCTCATAGGATAAAATAACCATCAGTTCAGTATTGCCCGTGTCTTGGTTACCAACCAAATCTCGATCCACCGAACATGTCTAGCAGCAATTGGATAACGACAATATCTGTACCATATTTCCCCCTCTCCCTCCCGTCCCTCCCCCCCTCCGACCCTCCCTCCGTGTTCTGAAGCTACCCAGTGGCTGATTGGGGATCAATTGGATCACAGCGACATCCTCGGCGCGAGCGGCAGGGTGGCTGCTGATGGAGTGCGGGTCCAGAGGCTGGTGTGCTGAGGATGATGACGATTATCGCATCCATCTTGAACGTCTGGCTACAGTATCGCCCGCTGACCTTGACGTGACCCCCCACCCCCGCTTTCCCCTCCACCCTCCTCCCTCCCCGCGTGCCTCAGTGGTCACGTTACAAACGCGAAGAATGTGTGTGTGTGTGTGTGTGTGTGTGTGTGTGTGTGTGTGTGTGTGTGTGTGTGTGTGTGTGTGTGTGTGTGTGTGTGTGTGTGTGTGTGTGTTGTGTGTGTGTGTGTGTGTGTGTGTGTGTGTTGTGTGTGTGTTGTAGTATTCTTGTATTTTGATGCTTTTTTAATTCTTTGTGTGTGTGTGTGTGTTTGTGTTGTTGTGTTTGTGTGTGTGTGTGTGTGTGTGTGTGTGTGTGTGCTGCGTGGTGTGTGTGTGTGTGTGTGTGTGTGT
>JABMCL010000650.1:1957500-1960000 GCA_018857735.1 Alviniconcha marisindica
TTATTTGTTGACTTGTGGGAGGCGCAGCCTTGTCTCCGAGACCCAGAATGAGATAGTAGTTAGTTGAATTACCCTGTGAGGGATGATGAAAGTATATTGACTTGACTTTAGCCTACATTTTCGATCATGCTGTCTGCTGCGCGTCTGCCGCAAGTTCGGGCCGAAGCTTGCATCTCATTACAAGCCAGTTGAGAACGAATAAAGTTTGGACTGTCCAAACCATGTTCGGCGAACTAAAAGTTCAATTAAGAAACGAATCATAGTTCGTCGAAGTGTCCGAAGTATGTTCGGCGAACAAACATTCGCCCAGTTAAGAACGGGCTTAATGTACAATTTCCGGCTATGTTGGTTCCGTCTTTTAGTGCCAGTCTTCGATTTTTGTGACGTTTTACCGCTCAGATGTATAAGCGCACTACATTCTTTCGCCCATGTTCAGGGCAATATTCGTACTCTCAAATTCTTTGTATACTTTAAGACAGTGATTTTAGTGACCCAACTCGCACACAATATCGGCGGTATTCAGACAACGTTCAAAGACAGGCTGAGACCAGTTTTATCCTTTTCATGTAAATTCTTGTTGTTGTTCGAAAATTTGGACATTACTTCGTCTTACGACTCAAAGCGCTTTACAACTTAATTAAACAAAAATGTGGAAGGCACGAATACCATTATCTGGTCAACCACAAAAATCAAATGAGGACGAAATAACATTCGTCAACTTACAAGTCAAATTGGGACTCACTGCTCACCACATACACCTCTTCCTGGCGGCAGAAACTTGATAAAAATATAAAATAAAATAAAATAAAAGAAGCTGAATGAATCGAGAAGACGGGAAGTAAAAAAACAAAAAACAACAACAACCTCCCACCAGAATTCCAGGCAGCAGGCAATGCATTCAAAGCGATGCTCTGACCTCCAAAAGGAGTAGATAGATAACTGCTTTCTAAGGCCCACGGGTCGTATCCAGAACCAGGAGTAAAAGAGGAAACCATTGACAGCCGCTGTGGGTGGCAGGGGACTCCGACTGTCAGCATCCGCTGGATCCTACAGCAAGGTCGAAACAGAGTAGGGCGAGGAAGGAGGGTTTGACGGAACGGAAAATTCGGTCGGAGAGCTTATAGCTTTATTTGCCAATCCTCAATCAACATCTGTCTGAAAGGGAGACATTCGCTATTGGCAGAAAGATGCTCAGAATTACAGGAACTGCCTGCAGGACACGGACGAGGAAGGACGATAGGTTTTTTTCTCCCTCCCCCCCCTTTTTTTTCTTCTCTCTCTCCCCCCCCCCTTTTTTCTTCTTCTCTCCTTCTCTTCTCCAACAATCGTTTCTAACTCCGCCCCAAATCGCAGAACTTGATTCCCGTTTTTGCTGCTGCTGCTCACTTCGATACAGCTAGCTTCACTTACAGGCACCCTGTTTTAGCCGAGCAGCCATCCACTGAGCTTCCAGGGAACGTCGACACGCCACCGGGAACGTGGGTTAAAGGGACTGCATCGGGCGGTGGCTGCAAGATGATTAATCACGTGCCCATGCCATACTCGTCAAGTCCAAAATGGTCACACCCGCTCGCTCGCCATCCTCGGGAGTACTTCGATGCGCGCTGATGGAGGTTTTGGGTTAAAGGGGAAACGAACCGAACGAAGATGCAAACTGGCTTGAAAACGTAGATTGAAAGCACACACACACACACACACACACACACACACACACACACACACACACACACACACACACACACACACACACGCACGCACACACACACACGCGCGCGCGCGCGCACACACACACACACAGCCACACACACACACACACACACAACATACACAAACATACACATAAGCACACACACACACACACACACACACACACCACACACACACACACACACACACACACACACACACACACACACACATCATCTGAGCAGCAAACTTTTACCTTTGCTTCTAATTAACTCCTCGGGGCGCAGTCATGCTGGCCATTCACTCTTAATAATAAACAAATAAGGGCGTGACAATTCGACACTTCTGCCCATATTCAGCCTTGCTTCACACTCCGAGCATCGCTTTCCGGCACTTCCTCCAAACCTGCCAATGTGCGCCACTGAAGGGCACTCTTTATCTCCGCCAGCTGTCGACCGACGCGGTCGGCTCCCTCCGAAATTTTTTGGTACTAATATGACTGCGGAAGCAGCCTAGCGCCCAAGCACCCACGTAAACATGAGACGCATCCACCCCGGGTAAAAGAAAGAGTTCCGTCTCGATTCAAACGATTGTGGTTTTATTTGTGCTGGTGTAAACTTTGTTGGCGGCTATAAATGACACGCCTTGCTTTATTTGAGTTGTTTGTAACAAACTTACTACTGTTTGAGCACCAACGAAAAACTGCTCGTTAGCTGACAGTTTCCAGGAACCTATGACGTAACTAAATACGGCAGTGGTTGAAAGAAGGATGTCGTAAACCAGTGCTTGGAGTTTGGCCTTGCTTAAGACTTTA
>JABMCL010000650.1:1965000-1977500 GCA_018857735.1 Alviniconcha marisindica
ACCACGCACCACACCACACACCACACACACACACACACACACACACCACACACACACTCACACACACACTACACAACACCACACACACACACCACACACACACACACACACACACACACACACACACACACACACACACACAGACACACACACACACACACACACACACAAAACAACAACAGCAGCAGCAGCAGCAACAACAACAACAAAAAACCACACACTCTCAAAATAAAACTGGCACATCTATAACACCCCCCCCCCCTCCCCTAGACACACACACACAAAGGGGTGGAGGGGTGGTGGTGGGTGTTTATAGATGTGCCAGTTTTATTTTTTAGTGTGGAAGAAATAAGGCGCTAGATATTTAGATACTACAATGCATCCAAATATGATATTAGCTTCCTATAGCAGTGGTAAGACTCGTTGATATTCATAAACAAGTCAGCAGCTTCATCGATAGCTTCATTACCAAAACCTTCAACGGGGGTTGGGAATTGGGATTTCGTGGCCAAGACGGTTCAACAATGTTTGAAACAAAACTGTACCCCCCCCCCTCTCCACTACCCCGACTGCCCCCCTCCCCCACTCCCCCACTGGGTCTGCCCCCCTCCCCCACTGGTCTCCCCCCCCCCCCGACCCCCATCCCGCATCCCACACAAACGGGAGAGGCGGTACTGCTGGGAGTTGCAGGCATTTGAAAATGTAGTAATACAATTGCACAAAAAGCCTGTTTCCACGTAAAAAACACACCCACACACGTCATTTGTAAAAAAGAAAAAAGAAAAAAAGAAAAAAAAGAGATTATCTTCAAAATTCGATAAGCAGAGTGTCTGCAGTTTTTGGTGGACAGGCAGGCACCCATTCCCCAAAGTGAGTACGCCTACTCTGTCCAGAGGTCCAGAGTACGGGGACTTTCGTACCAAAACTTGTGAAAAACAGTCAGAGAAGCGGTCACTAATGATGAAATGGAGTCGTGACAGTTGTCATTTAATCTAGTATGTCTCTTTTTTTTTTTTTTTTTTTTTTTTTTTTAGGGAAGCAGAGCAGAATAACATATGCTTCAGAAAGTTTTTATTGTTTTAACCTCTTCGACTGAGAGCGTAGTTACTTTTATTAGGTTGAATTCTTTCCCCATGCGCACAGACATAGTTTCTATGAGAGGAGGGAGGATACAAAGAAGGAGAAAGAGAAGGAAAAGAAGAAAGAAGAAGAAGAAGAAGAAGAAGAAAAGAAGAAGAAGAAGAAGAAGAAGAAGAAAATGGAGGAGGAGATCGAGAAGAAGAAGAAGAAGAGGAAGAAGAAGAATTACATCTTCTAATGTAAAACGATACATACCTCACAACAACTGAAGAACCATCAAAGGCGACTTCAGTATCGCGCTTGAACATTTTTCTCACCTGAATGACTTAGAAAAAACAAAAACTATACACAAAATTCTGTAGATTCCATACGTTTTTAGACCTAAGCCCATATAAGGCAAAACTCTTTTGCGTCGTCGAAAGGAGTTCAAACAGGTAAGGAGCACATCACTCAGTGACGACATGCCGCCAGGGGGCGTCACTCCATCATAACTGATTGTCCTTCCCGGTGGGTACAGATAGAGTAACGGGCCCTGACAACATTATTCCCCAAACACGTTGGCTGCCCATATGATCAGAAGATTAATTAAGAACTGGAAGCCGGCCGCGTGTTGTCTGAGGATAACGGAAAGGCCGGATCTGGGACAGGCCGAGGGGCGAAGGAAGAAATGAGAGGGGCAGCTCAAAGGAACAGCAGATGTGCGACGTCATTATTTCTGTCAGGCCTCGCAGGTCCGGCTTTAGTCCGAGCCGTATTTACTGCTCACTCACCGTTTCATTAAGACTGGGGCGGAGTCCACACAGGACGCAACCACACAAAAAGGAAGAAGAAGAAGAAGAAGAAGAAGAAGAAGAAGAAGAAGAAGAAGAAGAAGAAGAGGAGGAGAGAGGAGGAGGAGGAGGAGGAGGAGGAGGACAAGGAGGAGAAGGAGGAGGAGAAGAAGAAGAAGAAGAAGAAGAAGAAGAAGAAGAAGAAGAAGAAGAAGAAGAAGAAGAAGAAGAAGAAGAGAAGAAGAAGAAGAGAAGAAGAAGAAGAAGAAGAAGAAGAAGAAGAAGAAGAAGAAGAAGAAGAAGAGCAATATTCATGAGACACTTTTTGAATACTTCACTTCTATTTCTTCCAGATACTGGGCCGAGCTCACACGGAACAGCATTTTGGCGCATTGAGAACTCACACGTATGTGCATGCATAACGGTTGGATCCATTCCATCAAAACGTCCTTAAAATAGGGAAAAGCAAGATGAGGAGAGATATGGCAAGTTTGGGGAATTCAGACAGACCCCAGCAAATTAGGCCTACCTCCCGTTTGCCCATTAAAGATAGCATGTCACCAGTATTCTCATTCTGAGTGCATTCTCGTGTGGAACAGCAGTAAGGTTCTCAAACTGAGCATTCCTAGTTAGCTTAACTTGTCTTCAAGCCCATTCTCGGACGGAAATTGCACCGAGGGAACAAAGTCTTGGTCAGTACGAGGGTTAAAACACCGGGAATTACGCAAAGAAACACACACACACACACACACACACACACACACACACACACACACACACACACACACACACACACACACACACACACACACACACAAAGAAACATACACGCACACATACAAAGAAACACACGCATACACGCACACATGCACCAACGCACGCACAGACAGACAGACAGACAGACAGACAGACAGACAGACAGACAGACAGACAGACAGACAGGCAGGCAGACAGACAGACAGGCAGGCAGGTAGACAGGCAGATAGACAGACAGACAGAAGAGAGAGAGAGAGAGAGAGAGAGAGAGAGAGAGAGAGAGAGAGAGAGAGAGAGAGAGAGAAGAGGAGAGAGAGAGAGAGACACACACACACACACACACACACACACACACACACACACACACACACACACACACACACACACACACACACACACACACACACTCATACACGTCTTTAAAAGTCACTGAAACATTAAAGACTAGCAGACAACCAGAAAGCAGTAAGTCAAAACACAAAACGCTTAGACCAGGTATTAAGCACACTCAAAACGTTAGACGATCCGTACCGTTAAGCAGATACGAATCACACACAGATCATTGTTGTGGATAACAATTGTTTTTTAAAAGGCACCCGTGGACGATGTAGTCCAAAGTAGAGACACTTAACTAGACGAAGTGGAGTGCATATATATATATGCTTTCTTGAGCGTATATAATACACGACCCTGAGCGTGACTGAACCGAACTGAACTAGACCTGTAAAAATAATATAAAACTGTTTCTAAGCAAAACACAGTAACATGATCGATCAAGATAACGAAGAGAGAGAGAGAGAGAGAGAGAGAGAGAGAGAGAGAGAGAGAGAGAGAGAGAGAGAGAGAGAGAGAGAGAAGAGAGCAGACAGAGCAGACAGACAGCAGAAGCAGACAGACAGACAGAGAGAGAGAGAGAGAGAGAGAGAGGGAGAGAGAGACAGAGAGAGAGAGAGCATTCAACCCGTCAGAGAGTCTGACCTCTGTCACTGGAGGTCTTTCTGACGGCATCTCGTCTCAGATTTTGCCAAACCTTTGTCTTGAAACGTTGCACGTCATGTAGGCTACCCAGATTCCGACCTCGTGTGTACTCAGTTAGCATCGGGAATCTCTCTCTCTCTCTGTCTCTCTGTCTCTGTCTCTGTCTCTCTCTGTCTCTCTCTCTCTGTAAAGTATTCCCTTCTCTCTCTCTCTCTCTGTAAAGTATTTCTTCTCCTCTCTCTCTCTCTCTCTCTCTCTCTCTCTCTCTCTCTCTCTCTCTCTCTCTCTCTCTCTCTCTCAAAGAAAGGTTTTGTTTCTTCTGACCTGCGAAATCAGTACTATTGGTTTGGGAGAACTTCTGTTCGGATCTTGTTTCGGCGTGTGTGAGTTAGTGTTGTTACTATTGCTGTTGTTGTTGTTGTTGTTGTTGTTGTTGTTGTTGTTTGTGTGTTGTTGTTGTTGTGTGTGTGTGTGTGTGTGTGTGTGTGTGTGTGTGTGTGTGTGGTGTGTGTGGTGTGTGGTGTGTGTGGGTGAGAGAGAAGAGGGAGGAGAGAGGAGAGAGAGAGAGAGAGAGAGAGAGAGAGAGAGAGAGAGGAGAGAGAAGAGAGAGAGAGAGGAGAGAGAGAGAGAGAGAGAGAGAGAAGAGAGAGAGAGACAGACAGACAGAGAGAGACAGACAGACAGACAGACAGAGAGACAGACAGACAGAGACAGAGACAGACAGGCAGACAGACAGACAGACAGACAGGAAATGATGGCGTAATCTTTGCATAATTTGGAACACAACTTTGCGTTCCTCGAGGCTGTCGTGATTTGGCCCGACTTTATTGACAAGGTCTTTCATTCATCAAAGCCCTTTGCCTTGTTCCAGGACAGATTGCTACCGGCAGCGTACTGGTCAGACGCGAACTTCAGCGCAAACAAAGACAATGCAACATTATCACACAATTCAATTTACCCGCTGAATTTATAGTCATCCTGTCCTCTGTTCAGTTCACCAAGCGAAGCAAATCTTTGTCGTCAGGTCACAGCTGGAACACACGCTGAGGAATGTCCAATAAATGTTGGTTGTAGATCATTTCCGTTCGTTTGTCTGGCGCAGTGGTTCTGCTCGGGAGGTACTGCGGCGATGTGGATTATGAAAAGCTCACCCGCTGGGCGAAAAAAGATGCAGAGGGAGTAATTCAGCCGTGTAAACTGTCTGGATTGTTTGCTTCCCTTCTGTCCTCTCCCATTTTCGTGTCTCCCTCTCCCACTCCTTGCCTCACTCTCCCTGTTCTCTCCCATTTCCCTGTCTACCTCTCCTCTTCTCTCCCATTTCCTTGTCTCCCTCTTCTCTCCCGTTTTCCCTCTCCCACTCTTTGGCTTCCTCTCCCTGTTCTCTCCCAGTTCCCTGTCTCCCTCTCCATTCTCTGCTATTTCCCTGTCTCCCTCTTTCTATTCTCTCCCATTTCTCTGTCTCCCTCTCTTTCTCCCTCCATTTTCCTGTCTCACTCTCGCACCCTTTGCCTCCCTCTCCCTGTTCTCTCCTGTTTCCTTGTCTCCCTCTCCCCTTCTCTCCCCTCCCATTTCCCCGTCTCACTCTCCCCCCGCTCTTTCTAAATTTACCTGTCTCCCTCTCCACCCTCTCCTCTGCCATTCCCTGAGTCTCCCTCTCCCTCTCTCTCCCATTTCCCTGTCTCCCTCTCGCCTTCTCCCGTTTCCCTGTCTCCCTCTACACTCTCCCATTTCACTGTCTCTCTCTCTCACTCTGCTCTCCATTTTCCCCTGTCTCTCTCCCCCCCCCCACTCGCCCTTCCCATTTGCATGTCTCCGACATTCCCCTCTGTCCTCTCCCACTTCCCTGTCTCCCTCTCCCTCTCTCCTCTCCCATTTCCCTTTTCCCCTCTCCCCCTCTCTCCTCTCCCATTTCCCTGTCTCCCTCTCCTTCCTCTCCTCTCTCATGTCTCTGTCCCCCCGTCTCCCCCTTTCTTTCCCCTCTCTCCTCTCTCATTTTCCAGTCTCCCTCCCCCCTCCTGTCCCCCTCTCTCCTCTCCCATCGCCCTGTCTCTTTGTCTCCTCTCCCATCGCCATCTCCCCCTCTCTTCCCCAAATCTCTCTTTTGCGTACCAACAATAAAGGTTGAACATTTTCAGTTCCTTGTAAGAGTATTGTTGCGTCAAATGGCGTATTCTTCTGCTCTCAGTCAGTCTGTTATCACTCCGTCCTCCGCACCAGGTGTCATGGTATCGATTTCAGTGACACACCTCCTTATCTTGCGATCAGAGGAACACAGAAAAACACTCCAACAGGTCTTCCTGGCCAAGAGCGGAGCTGTGCATTGCACGTAGTTCACTGTAACCTCGCTAACTCAACATACAAAGAGCTGAGCGAAAGGTGGTGGTTTCTGTCTTTCCTTCATATCCAATTCGAACACTATTGGCAACGTGCAAAGCTGAGCGAAAGGTGGTGGTTTCTGTCTTTCCTTCATATCCAATTCGAACACTATTGGCAACGTGCAAAGCTGAACGAAAGGTGGTGGTTTCTGTCTTTCCTTCATAGCCAATCCAACACCATTGGCAACGTACAAAGTTGAACGAGAGGTGGTTTCTCTGTTCGTAATGTCTCCTTCATAGCCAATTCGAACACTATTGGCAACGTGCAAAGCTGAACGAACGGTGGTGGTTTCTCTATTCGTAATGTCTTTCCTTCATATCCAATTCGAACACCTGGCAACGTGCAAAGCTGAACGAGAGGTAGTTTCTCTATCCGTAATGTCTTTCCTTCATATCCAATTCGAACACCTGACAACGTGAAAAGCTAAACGAGAGGTATAGTTTGTCTATCCGTAATGTTTTTCCTTCATATCCAATTCGAACTCTACTGACAACATCCAAAGCTGCACGAAAGGTGATGGTTTCTCTACTCGTATGTCTTTCCATAATATCCAGTTCGACCACTATTGCACACAAGGCAAATCAAATACAGCACGTGATATATGATACTCTGCGGGCACCTCTACACCAAGGGCAGGGTTAGACAGACAGATAGACAGAGCCAGAGAGAGAGAGAGAGAGAGAGAGAGAGAGAGAGAGAGAGAGAGAGAGAGAGAGAGAGAGAGAGAGAGAGAGAGAGAGAGAGAGAGAGAGAGACAGACAGACAGACAGACAGACAGACAGACAGACAGACAGACAGACAGACAGACAGAGACAGAGACAGAGAGAGAGACCCGCACACACGAGCATACTGTCTATACAAAGCTTAATTTACACAACTTAAAACGGGCAGCAAAGAAAGACTTGAATCGGACGAAGACAGCGGCACGGAACGGAAAAAAACACACACACAAGGCAGGTCTATAGACAGATTAAGTGACGAAACTGAAAAAACGCTCACCAAAAGATTTTTAATTACGTTTCGCCCTGAGATGACCGTCATGGCCGACCGGGCGTTAAAAACACCCCCAGTTATCCATCTACATTAATGAATGTTCAAAAGTTTCTCGCTTCCGGATCAGAGGGTGCCTGGTGTTTGCTGTGCTCAGAATGAAGCTGAAAAGGAAGACGGCAGTGTAGTGCCGAAGTGACGGTAGGCAAAAGTTGCAACGTGTGATGTGATGTGATACTCACGCCCAGTCTACCGCAGTGCTCTTAACACGGAACAACAAACTTCATCAGCATCGCTAGTAACAATACAATACAATACAATACGATACGATACAGCTTCAGCGTTCCCGCGGGGAAAGTTGATTATTTTGGCAGCAGCAAACAGACCAAAACATAAAACATCCCATATACTGACGATTATTTAGGACATCGCGAATAACGCATCCACACACGTGCGCGCACGCACACGCAGGCCCACAGAGAGAGAGAGAGAGAGAGAGAGAGAGAGAGAGAGGAGAGAGAGAGAGAGAGAGAGAGAGAGAGAGAGAGAGAGAGATACACACACAAAGAAACATACACACACAAAGAAACATACACGCACACACACATGCACGCACGCACGCACGCACGCACGCGCGCAAAGACAGACAGACACACAAACACAAACCAACACACACACACACACACACACACACACACACACACACACACACACACATACACACACGCCCGCCCGCACGCACACACGGACAAATACACACACACGCACATACATTCTTCAGATGAAGCGCTTTTCTGCTTTTTATGTTGCGTGTGTATTGTATAACTTTCAATGATGTTCGGAAACAGTGGTTAATCAATTTCTTGATTTCGTTTTTAATCTATCATCAGTGTTGCTTTCTTTACTGTTACATGCTTTCAATGGGACACCACGGATGTTGAAATTTAGGTCTCCTCTGCTGAGAATCCTGGGCTATCAAAGGTTCTCTCTTTTAAGTCTGGAGATGGTGAGAAAAAAAGCTTTGTATGCTTTGCTTACTGCCAGAAATTCTGACTTCCTAATTTCTTTCATCACAATCAACAAGCAGGCAGATAAACACAACACGCAACGACTAGAGATGGGGATGCAGGGACGATGAGGATGGGATCAAATGGAGGAATGAATATTTGGGAGGCAGCTGTTGTGCGAGTGGATTGCAGTTTGGAAGAGTGCGAGCACCATCATCGTAAAGTACACAATTCACACGCAAAGAATAACCAGAAGAGCCCTTCATCTAAAAACTTTACAAAAGGAATGCGCTTTTTTCGTTTCTTATTTGTTTTAGTTGTTTTGTCTTGGGCGGGAGGGCGGGGAGGAGGGGGTGGGGTCGGGGGGTGGGGGGTGGGGGGGGGACTTCGAAAACGCGAGCTCTCAGACTTGTCTCATTAGTTGTCTTATTAAAATAAGCGTTCTTTTGGACATTTTCTGTGTTTTGACCTTGAAGACCTTACAACACCAACGACAAATTATTTTGGGCAAACTGTCTTTACCACTGGTCACCAAAGCAATGTAACAAAACAGTTCAACGAAAAGCACCGAACACCAAAAACAACATAACAAAACAACCAAAAGCACTGGACACCAAAAACAACATAACAAAACTACTCAGCCAAAAGCACTGGACACCCAAAACAACATAACAAAACAACTCAACCAAAAGCAGATAAGTATCCTACATCTCACTTTTCACCAAGCACTGAACTCAACCAAACAGAAGATAAGCCATATGATTTGTTATTGTTTTTAACCGTTTAACTGTTGTTTAAGTGTCGTTTTGTAGCATGACGAAGGGGATTACCCCGAAAATTTGCAGACTGTGTGTCTCTGTCATAACAAATAAACGTTCTTTGGAATCTTTTATGTGTTTGGATCTTGTTTTAGAACGCTAGCAGTCATTCATGTTTCAGAATTTTTCTCACTTTTCACCGTTTAACTTTTGTTTAAGTGTTGTTTTGTAGCTTGAAAAAGGGGACTGCCCCGAAAATGCGCATAGAGTGTTTTGTTAAAATAAATAGCGTTGTTTTTAACATGCCAACAATCTTCCAAGCACCAAACAAGCTGTAAAAACTAAACCAAAAGAAGATAAATCTTTTTCTTTAATTTTTCATCGTTTTTGACCGCTGTTTAAGTGTCGTTTTGTGGCTTGATAAAGGGGATTTCCCCGAAATTTGCATACAGTGTCCATGTTAAAATAAATAAGCGTTCGTTTGAACCTTTTCGTGTTTGTATCTTGTTTTAACCTGTTATGTCTTTGAATCTACCTTTAACCACGTCAGGGACAGGACACGGTCATTTCTCTCCTCACCTGAGAATGGTGTTGGGACTGCGCTGGCCGGCCAAGAGAGCACGTCCAGAGATGAAGTGACCGGAATCCGGCACGGTCAGCCTGTCGTACACTCTCCTGGGGTCCGAGTACATGCCCAGTCCGGAGTAGCTGTCGTCCACGTACCAGTCGGACCCAGCCGAGTCGTTGCCCGGATACAGACACTGGCCCTCCACCCAGAATCCCACAGAGCGGGTGCCGCCCTTCTTGCCTTGGCTGTCCGTACTACCCTTCCGCTTCTGGCTGTCCCTCCGCTGGCTGTCCCTTCTCTGGCTGTCCATGCTCTTCCGTCGGATGAAGTCTATGCTTTTGCGTCTCAGGCTATCCATCTTGACGCGGTTCACTTTGTCTCTGAGGAGCTTCTGCAGTCAGTCGGAAGTCCCGCGGCTTCAAACTCCGTCGAGCTCATTCGTCATGCGGTCGGTCATCCAAATGCAGGTTTTATATCTGCGGAGTGGTGGGGGGGGGGCTGGTTTTACGGTATGATGTATCAGCCGCTGGGGTTAGGGTCGTTAAGAGTGCTGAGTGCTGAAGCAGAAAATGGGACCGAGCTGCCTACGGCCTTGACGCTGTTGCTTGAAGACTTGATAATGTTGCCTGGAAATGTCCACTGCTGCCTACGGCCTTGACGCTGTTGCTTGAAGACTTGATAATGTTGCCTGGAAATGTCCACTGCTGCCTGCAGGTCTTGACACTAGAGCACGAAGACTTGACACTGTTGCCTGGAGATTTCCACTGGTGCCTGTAGAGCCTTGACGCTGTTGCTTGAAGACTTGATAATGTTGCCTGGAAATTTCCACTGCTGCCTGCAGAGTCTTGACACTGTTGCTTGAAGACTTGACACTGTTGCCTGGAAATTTCCACTGCTGCCTGCAGAGTCTTGACACTGTTGCACGAAGACTTGACACTGTTGCCTGGAGATTTCCGACGGTGCCTGTAGAGTCTTGACACTAGAGCACGAAGACTTGACACTGTTGCCTGCAGATTTCCGCCGGTGCCTGTAGAATCTTGACACTAGAGCACGAAGACTTGACACTGTTGCCTGGAGACTTTACACTGTTGCCAGGAGATAGACACTCTTGCCCGGCGACTGACACTTCGCATTAGTGCCTAGAGACTTGCCACTGTTGCCTGCAGATTTCACACTGTTGCTTGGGCTTGATACAATTGTTTGGAGACTTGACACTGTTGCCTGGAGACTTGTCACTGTTTCCTGGAGACTTGACACTGTTGCCTGGAGACTTGACACTTTTGCCTGGAGACTTGACACTGTTGCCTGGAGACTTGACACTGTTGCCTGGCGACTTGACGCTGTTGCCTGGAGATTGTCGCTGTTGCCTTGAGACTTGACACTGTTGCTGGAGACTTGACACTGTTACCTGGAGACTTGTCGCTGTTGCCTGGATACTTGACTCTGTTGCCTGGAAACTGGAGATTTGACACTGTTGCCTGCAGATCTCAGATTGTTGCTTGGGCTTGATACTATTGCCTAGAGACTTGAGACTAGCACCTGGAGATTTTACACCGTTGCCAGGAGTCCTGACACTCTTGTCTGGAGTCTTGACACTGTTGCCTGCAGACGTGAAACTAAAAAGCTGGAGACCTGACTCTGGTACCTTGTGAATTGATACTGGTGTGTACAGACACTGACCTCGTCGTAAAAAAACACGCAGTGATTTGATACTGGTGTGTACAGACACTGACCTCGTCGTAAAAAAAGCAGTCTTAGAAAAGCCGGTAATCAAGTGGAGTACTGTTCGCAGCCACTAAAATCGTATCGAACCGGACGAATTAGTTTTGGTAGCCACACAAAGGAAGTGCACCGCACAGTTCGAAGCCTTCAGTGGGAGGAACGGTTCAGACAAGACATATGAGCCGAAATGCCGTAATAACCTGTCCGACGTTATGAAGCAGGACACACACAATAGCTGACGGCTACTCGACGGTGACCTTCATCAGACCCACACACACACCGACAATGACGAAGCGAGCCAAGTCGACAAACACAAACGAGACGAATCACCCTCCGTGAAGTGATCAAACAACGATCGTTATTCAAAGACAGCATGCCAACGTTGTTTGTTGTTGTTGTTAGTTTTGTTGTTGTTGTTGTTGTTATTACACAAGTCCGTTTAGAAGAGAGCCGGGACAGTCTTCGTCAGGCCAACGTCCGGAGCAGTATTATGCAAACGTTAATGAAACTTCTTTCCCGAAGTCAGGCACGGAGCGCAAGAAGAAGCAGGAGCTGTGTAAGACGCTCAAACACAGACACAGACACACACGAGAAGCAGGTGGTGTGTGACCAGTTCACCTCTCCAAGCTTTCTGGAAGTCAACTCGCTTGCCCTTCCTTGCCTCGATGCGTCCTTTCTGTGAACCCCCACCCGTCTTCGTCCCCCTCCTCCTCACTTAAAGGGCACCCCTGCCTCATCCTCCCGACCCTATCGCATCCCACCTACTGCTGTTCGGTCTGGGCCACGGCATGCTCAGTCATTGTGTGTGAGAGAGAAACACAGAGCGCGAGAGAGAGAGATAGGGAAAAACACACAGAGAGGGAGAGAAAAACACGGAAAGCGAGAGAGAGATAGGGAGAAAAGGGAAGTAAGAGAGAGAGAGAGAATCACAGAGAGAGAGAGAATCACAGAGAGAGAGAGAGAGAGAGAGAGAGAGAGAGAAGAGAGAGGAGAGAGAGAGAGATGAGATGAGAGAGGTACGAGAGCGGAGTAGGTGCAGACGTAATGAAGATGGTGTGAAGAAAATGATGCTGAATGAACAGGGTGTGCTGGGAGCAAAACGTAGTGTCATTTGTTGTATGTTATTAAAAAAAAATTCACGGACCTCATAATTCGGCGCAATTTTCGTTCTTTGTTGTTTGGATTTCTCTCTCTCTTCTCTCTCTCTCTCTCTCTCTCTCTCTCTCTCTCGTGCGTGCGTGCGTACGTGCGTACGTGCGTGCGTGCGTGCGTGTGTGTGTGTGCGTGCGTGTGTGTGTGTGTGCGCGTGCGTGCGTGCGTGCGTGCGTGCGTGTGTGTGTGTGTGTGTGTGTGTGTGTGTGTGTGTGTGTGTGTGTATGTGCGTGTATGTATGTGTGTGTGTGTGTGCGTGCGTGCGTGCGTGCGTGCGTGCGTGCGTGTGTGTGTGTGTATTCTTCTTTCCCCCTTTGTTCCCCTTCTCCTATCTTTATCCTAC
>JABMCL010000650.1:1997500-2007500 GCA_018857735.1 Alviniconcha marisindica
AACACGAACGCACACACAACACACACACACACACACACACACACACACACACACACACACACACACACACGACACACCACACATACACACACTCCTCTCTCTCTCCCACACAACACACACACACACCACACACAACACAACACCACACAACAGACACACACACACACACACACACACACACACACCACACACACACACACGCACACACACGCACACACACTCACACACATACACACACTCTCTCTCCCTCTCTCTCTAACACACACACACACACACACACACACACACACACACACGCACGCACGCACGCACGCACGCACGCACGAACGAACGCACGCACGCAACGCACGCACGCACACACACACACCACACACACACACACACAATCACGCATACACACACACACACACACACACACACACACACACACACACACACACACACACACACACACTTACACGCACGCACGCACGCACGCACGCACAATGTTTCCTTGGAAAGGATCAGCATGTATACGTTGCCCATGCAATCTCATGAGTGTTAACTTGAACAGCGTTTTTACTTGCAACTCGACCTCCACAACACCCCTCTGCCCTAACCACTGACCGTTAGGCTCATTCAAAAGACTTGACACTTAGTCCTTTTTAACTCGCCCCACTAGAAGAACTTGAGATTGGACGCAGACCGCTTTAGCTCCACGGAGCAAAGGAAAGAATACAAGCTCAGATTAGTTGCGAAGATGACACCGGAGCAGTGAAACGGGCGGGATGTATTCAGCTTTTGTCTAGAGCCTGGTGAAGGTGATTTGATTGCAGGAGGTTCGGCATGATGGATCGACTCTGTCCTTTTATAATGACGACCGCTTGACAGCGGTTGCCTTTTGGTGTGAATCTGACCACAGCTTCAATCGATCGGCTTCCCCATTCGACACACGCTGATATGCCCGTGCGCACGCATACACACCTCACACGTATTCGAACGCACGTACGCACGCGTACCCATACTGCTCACACACACACACAATTGAATGAACACACTCACATACACACGCAGAAACTCACTCACTCACTTAGACACATACACACATTCACTCACTCGCTCTCACTCACTCTCACTCACTCTCCCACACACATACAAAAACACTCGCTTACTCTCTCTCTCACTCTCTCTCTCTCTCTCTCTCTCTCTCTCTCTCTCTCTCTCTCTCTCTCTCTCACACACACACACACACACACACACACACACCACACATACACACACACACACGCACGCACACACTCACACACACACACACACACACACACACACACACACACACACACACACACACACGCGCGCGCGCGCGCACGCCGCTAAGAATACGCCTGTGGTGTCGACATAGAAAAGCCCATGCCAACAAGTGTTAAGTAAAGACAAACTATGCATGCTGAGAGAAACTGCCCTTCTTTGTTCGTATTCTTCTAACTTAGCTTCCTTCTGATTCTTACACCTTATGAAGACTGATGAATCTCTGGGGAAGACATCCAAAGTTTCAATTTCTTCTGAGTTTCAGCATTGTGAAATTTGCAACCAAACTCAAGTGTACTGTAGAATCATACGATTTTAAGCAACATCTCAAGAACAGCTCGGAGTCACATTCGTTTCGTTTCTTCTGCTTTTTAGTTTGTTTGGTTGTTTTTTGTTTTGTTTTTTGTTTGTTTGTTTGTTTGCTTGTTTGTTGTTCTGATTTTATTTTTTTATTTTATTTTTTTGCTTGTTTGTTTGTTTGTAGCTAAAACACATGTCGATGACGATGATGTGGTGCTTAATGTCCTCAGATATCAGGCTGACATATAAGGGACAAACAAACACGTGTCAAAAACTCTACAGTAAAAATAACTACGATTTAAAGCAATATACGCCGATAGGAGTAAGTTCCCCGAAACCTAATTGAACTGCGTTGGGCGCTGGCGATCAGATCAAGGTACGATACCGCTGCATGTAGAGACCCGGGACTGACAGACATAATTACTTCCCCTGAGCCGCGGCGCAATCATGTCTGGTCCGTGAGACACATCAATCTTTCTTCGCTGATGCAGCCAGTAGAAATCTTCTACACCATTCTCCCTCAGTGAAGTCCTCTTTCGCCCCACACAGCATAGATATTAGGTACGCAAACACACTTTGACAGCATTTGTCTCTTCCCGTTTTTACAATACAAAAATACTTCATTAATCCTTGACATGAAATTCAGTTGTCTGCCCTTGACTAAAACAAAACAAAAACAAAAGGCAAAGCAAAAAAGTAAATAAAAAGTAAGCAAGTACTTACACAGTTTTACTCACTTAATAAAGCTTAATAAGAAGGAGTAAGTAAGTAAGTAAGTATAATTATACGCAGTTTCACTCAATGAAATTTTCGCGATCGTACCAAAAGACTTCGGGGGTTGGGGGGGGGGGGGGGGTGATGTGTGGGGGCGGGGGGATTGGGGGGGGGGTTGTACAAGGGGACTTTACCATACCAAAATGTAATAGTCCGAGAGGTAACTTGACCTACCGTGCACCCCTCACCCCCAACTCCCAGTACTCAGCTAAACTAGTCTTACAGTGTTCCTTAGAGTGTGCCAAATACGTTACAAGTTGTTCCCAAGAAAACTTTTGGGATGCACCAGAGTTACTGGCCTTGGCGTAATGGTACCGTCTTTCACACCGATTGAAGACACCAAAGTGCGGTGGAAAACCACCTGAATTAAATCTCCGAGATATATTTTTTTATTGATCATAATGATTAAAATCAATAATGAGTGTGTGTCCAAATGCCTTCTGCACTGTCTAGAACAAACAGAATTGAAATATGGTGAGGCACTGGTTCACAGTGATGGTTTAACTAAGCATACATGTGATGTGGAAAATCTTAGAAATGAAAACAAAACAAAAAACCATTTCTTTTTTTCTCAAAAGTTCTTTATCACACTTTTCACTGATTCTTTGCTTCAGAATGCCAGAGTATGGTCTTAGGTTTATTCTCAATCCAAGTTTGTGATGCTGTGAGGTGTCTGGTTGTCACAGTACTGGATTTACCTCCCCTACTCCCCAAATCCAAGAATGTCAGAATTCGTGTTTACACCCATAGTAACATGATTTTATTTTTACAAAACCTCATAAATCTAATGTACTCTTAGTTTAAAATAGAATAGTGTACAATCTGAAATACTTTCATCAAAGTTTGGTGTTCAGTTTGTCTACAGATAATTGCATTATGCAGAACTGAGTAGACGGAAAATCTTAGAAATGAAACAAATATGTCCTTTCTTTTTCTGCCAAAAGTTCTGCATCACACTTTTCATTGACTCTTTGCTTCAGAATGGCACAGTAGGGTCTTGGGTTTATTCTCAACACACACACACACACACACACACACACACACACACACACACACACACACACACACACACACGTACATAAACATGCGCGCCAAGCAGCACGCAAAACACACACACACACACACACACACACAACACACACACACACACACACACACACACACATGTAAATACACACGCGCAGCACACCCACACACATAAACACACACCACTCACACAAACATGTTACTACACACGCGCACGCACATACACACACACACACACACACACACACACACAACACCACACACACACACACACACCACACACACACACACACACACACACACACACGTTCACACAAACACGCGCGCACGCACACACACACACACACACACGGGTCGTCGCGCCGCACAACACTAACCAAACTCGCGCTGACCACACACACGCACACACACACACACACACACACACACACACACACACACACACACACACGCCCCGCGTGCGCACACTACACATAACACAAACTCGCGCGTGCACACACACACACACGCACACACACACACACACACACACATACACACACACATACACACAAACACGCGCGTGCACACACACACACACACACACACACACACACACACACACACACACACACACACACACACACACATTCACAAACAAACAACGCACACGCACGACACAAACAGCACTGTTCTCCTAGAGTACAGAACGTGACAATACGCAGGGATTTTCATTTGACTTATGAGTTTTAAAGGCTGGGTTTACAGATCAAATCTGAAGGTTAGAAGACAGCCGCGGGGTGTATATTTTCAGAAAGTTCATTCCAGATAAACGAGGCATGATCAGAAAAGCTGCTTTGTCCGGTAGTGCGTCTGATCTGTGAAAGAAAGGATGATGGCAACTCCAGTGACGGCGCGGAAATTGAGCAAGCCACAGTGGCGGAAGCCAAGTTTTGTTGACTCGATAGCACAGCGGGTAGATCTCGGCTGAGTGCAATCATTTTTGGCTCGGCGTATGGAGACTAGCTGCCGTGCATAACTATGTGAAATAGATACAGAATCCTATCACTAGCGGGAGCTGCCACAAGTATAATTTTTGTCGCGACAAAACTACATTTTTTGTCGCGACAAAAATATGCTTGTCGCGACAAAATTATGTTTGTCGCGACAAATATTTGTCGTGACAAAACCTTTGTCACGACAAAAATATATTGTCGCGATAAACATAATTTTGTCGCGACAAACGACAAGCATACTTTTGTCGGGACAAAATACGTGTTTTATGGCGACTATCACGTGTTTGTCGCGACAAAAATTATACTTGTGTCAGCTCCCGCCAATGATAGAATCCGGGCAAAAACAAAGTGCACAGTAAAAGAGATTGAGAAAATAAACACCAACTATGCACAGGCTTCTTTTGTATGTGTCAGCTGTGATCTCCTTCCGTAGTCACCTGCTTCATCATACTGGCTCGGATTATACAATGATACAATACAACTTTATTGCCAAGTGTCAATACAACTGCACAAGGAATGTTTGTGGTGCCAAGTGCACTCATTACACATTCACGCCAATCATAAAACTCCATTAAACTACAACAACAGCAAATATCAAACATCCGGGTAAAAATTCAATCATAAATACATGAGAAATCGAGTTTAGATCAAGCTGTGCCTATCACATACAATTTGCCTCTTTACGAAGTCTATCCCCTAAAAATTACTGTCCTAATAAAAGCAGTTATAAAAATGATCTACAATTTAAAAATAAAAAAAATCGACCGGCTTACTCCGCACACGCACGCACGCACGCACCTACGCACACACGCACGCACACGCAAGCACGCACGCACACACACATGCACACACACAGAAAGGAGGAGAAAAGGTGGGGGGGGGGGGGCAGAAATGAAAAATGACAGAAAAAGCAAACTTTGTCAGTAAGTAAGTAAACATGGTGCTTAACGTCCACAGAAACCATAAGGCTTATTAGGGACGGGGAGAAGGGGGGGAAGGGGGTATGGAGGTAGGGGAAGAGGGAGAGTATATACCTATCGCTACACTATCACCACCAGAATGACTCCTGCATTACGATGGGCAGCGATGAGAGCCATTTTAATGTTTCATTAATTGTGAGGGACAAAGTCACAAGACGGTGTCCACAGACCACAACTTTTGAAGAGAAAGGACAGCCAAAGCGGTATCGAACCGAAGTCCTTCCGCTTACCAGCATACTGCCTTACCGCTAGGCCAAACCGGCTCTCTAAACTTTGTCCCATTCAACTTCATTTTTCACTGCCACTCTCATAGTCTTCATGCATCGACATACCGTCTTATCCGAAAGTCGGTAAGCCCACTTCATTCCCCCCCCCCCCTCCGGCCCTCCCCCCCGAGTCCTTTGCCCCCCAGTGTTTCTAATCATTTGCCTATCACCAGGAATCCATTCGTTCGGCCCGACAGCAAACTGTCGTCTGCACTTGAGAAATGACGACAAGACTGGAAGCGATAAAACTCGAAATCTTGCGTTGATTTTTTCCCCTCTCTCTCAGTGTCAGCATATAGGTGAGTTTTTTTCTTTTCTTATCGAAGTAATTTTCGATTCTAGAGGTCTAAATAATTATTCTCTCTCTCTCTCTCTCTCTCTCTCTCTCTCTCTCTCTCTCTCTCTCTCCTCTCCCCCTCTCTCTCTCTCTCCCCCCGTCCCCCCCCCCCCTCTTTTAGCATTCAATTTTCGTCCACTTTAGAGTCGCACTTAATGCTTGGAATGCCAATAGGGCTAAGGAAGCAATGTTTTACTTTCGTTTCGTTTTTCTTTCCAATTTTAGATTAACTTTGCACAACATTCGGAGATATTGAAACACTCCAAGCCCTCCTTTCCGGCATTGACTTTCCTCCAAGGAAGGATGTCGTAAACCGGGGCTTGGAGTTTGAAGCATTACTTGTCTGCTGTAGCTTTCAAACATGATCCGGCATTTTGCAGTATGTACAACGTCACAGAAACACGGGTGAACTACCTGATCGGGACTGATGCGGACATAACATGTGCGATCAATAAATAACACAGCCGGAAGTAAATTCTTGGCAGTAGGCGAAGCATGCATGGCTATATTCTGACGTATCCCAGGCTAAATACCCCACTGTCGTGATTGGGGCAGGGGTGTGGGGTGGGAGAGAGAGGAGAGAGGAGGAGAGAGAGAGAGAAGGAGAGAGAGAGAGAGAGAGAGAGAGGAGAGATGATGACTGACTGACCTGACTTTACTGAATGGGCCAAAGACACCAAAGGGGAAAAGAGACTGCAAAAACCCCAAAAAATTAATGACTCTTCAGCCAAATCTGCTGGTTTGCACTCTCCACCAATATAAGAGAGAGAGAGAGAGAGAGAGAGAGAGAGAGAGAGAGAGAGAGAGAGAGAGACAGACAGACAGACAGACAGACAGACAGAGACAGATACAGAGTGACGGCGACTGAGAACACGAAGCGCCATTGACCAAAAGTATGTCAGGCATGCAGTAACATTACATACCCCAGACGGCAACAGGTGTTCGCCAGTGGTCACGTGATGAGGAAAGCGCGTGCAGCACGGTTCCCAACTACTAGACTAAAGCCGGGCTCTGCAAAAAACGATCAGCACACCAAACTTGAAATGCCAGCTCGTCTGCAGTGTAGTAGCCAATGCCACCGGCCCACCAAGGATAAGGCCAGCCCCTCCATACAGCGGCCAGAGCAACAGCCCAGTCCTTGCTCTCTCGTGAAGTATCATGCCCAAAATCCAAGCACTGGATTACGACATCCTTCCCCCAAACTCTGCCATAATCATAGTGATTACGCCATAGGTCTCGAAAAACTGTCAGTTAACGAACAGTTTGTCGTTGGTGCTCAAACGGCAGTAACTTTGAAACAGATAACTCAAATGATATTAGGCGTTTCTTTTATAACCGTCCACGTTTGTGCTTACGCCAGCACAAATAAAACCCAATCTGTCTGAATCGAGACGGAACTCTTTTTTTATACCTGGGGGCGGACGCGCCTCATGCGGTAACATGCGTGTGGACGCTGGGTTCTTTTCACAGTCTTATTAGTACCTAATTCATTTAGAGGGCGCTGACCGCGTCGGCAGACAGCTGCGCGGAGATAAAGAATACTTCAGTGGCGTAACCAAATCTGGCAGAACTGATCTGGAGGAATGTGCCGGAAAGCGATGCTCGGAGTATGGTGTTGACCTATACCCGGCAACAGCTGGACAGTTAAGGAAAGGCGAGTCAGCCTTTTTTCAAACCTTTGTCGTGACGGAATGCCAGAAGTCGTGAACGGGAAAGAGGGTCGGAGTGTCCGAGACAGCGGCACAGACTCTTTAGCCTAACGCGCGTCGGCTGTTTGTTGAACATTGAAGATTCGGCGGATTCTGGTCAATGAACGAGGCCCTATGGCGACTTACTAGCGTCAAAAGACAAAATCAGTAATGTGAATTACTAATTTTGTCTCCACATAATTGTAATTATGTACTTTTGGCGCAAGTATGCCGTTGGAAGCAGCACGAAAGGCTAATAATTACCGTTATGTGCACATAATTAATAATTCTGTGATTTGGACGCAAGTAAGCTGTTGGAACAAAGCGTCAAAAAACAAAATTACTATGTAGAGATAATTAGTAATTATGTTGTATTACCTCTTTCGTGCTTCGCCCAATGTCTTTATAGCGTCAAAAGCACAGAATTACTAATGATCACTGACAACGCATGCCAGCCAGTCAATTCGGAGGACGGTCTAATTTCGCACTAATGATTTTCTGCGCGGTGATTTGGTCCCTGAAACTCATCCCTAAAGTTTCCCGCGGGGTCATCTTGAATTTCCGTGTGGATTAAATTCAGTAGCAAATTCGCTCGCGTCAAAAATTGCGCGATGCCGCCGGCAACCGCCATTGCTACAAAGAAATAGGAAGTGCTGCCAAGCCCGCGCATGCGCACTTACGCCGTTTCAACATAATCAAAATGTATGTGGACATCATTTTAATTATGTACTATCATGTGCACATAGTTACTGATTCTGTTACGATAATGACTAATTATATGCTTATGTAAGCCGTCAACTGAGTCAAAAGACAAAATTAGTAATTATACGCAGATAATTAGTAATTATGTGTACATCATTGTAATTATGTACCGATATTTAGTAATTATGTGCACATCGTTGTAATTATGTGCAGATAAATGGTAATTATGTGCATATCGTTGTAATTATGTGCAGGTGATTAGTAATTATGTAAACATCATTGTAATTATATGCATATAATTAGTAATTATGTGCACATCAGTGTAATTATGTGCAGATAATGAGTAACTATGTACATATGGTTGTAATTATGTGCAGATAATTAGTAATTATGTACACAACAGTATATTTATGTGCAGATAATTAGTAATTATGTACACATCAGTATAATTACGTGCAGATAATTAGTAATTATATGCAAACCATTGTAATTATGTACATATAATTAATAATGACGTGCATATCAGTGTAATTGTGTGCAGATGATTAGTAATTTTGCCTTTTGACGCTAGTAAGTCGCCATACTCGGGAACTGTGGTCAACGAGGCCAGTGGAAATTGAAGGCGGAAACAGCCGTGCGGTCAGTAAAAAGGAAAATACAGTGGGCTCAGTGTATTATTACAATAAGCGGTGGGCGGACACCGCCATCCTGGCCTGCTTCCAGGAGTTTAGTCTGGCAAATGATTTTCCCCTGGTCTGGGCCAGTGTGCTAACTACAAGTCCGGCAACTGTTGGGTCAGATCGGTCTGACTTTGTCTGGTTCTTATGTACCCAGGGAGTAGCCGGAATGTTGGGGTGGGGGGGGGGGGGGTAGACGGCAGGGGGGTGGGGGTGGGGGATGGGGGTCTGTTGGACACGTTCTGTTACTGAGGTCTGTTGGACACATTCTGTTATTGAGGTCTGTTGGACACATTCTGTTATTGAGGTCTGTTGGACACATTCTGTTGTTGAGGTTTGTTGGACACATTCTGTTACTGAGGTGTGTTGGACACATTCTGTTATTGCAGGCACTAGCCGGTGGGGTCTGTCGAACACATTCTGTTAATGCAGTGTGGAGTGGAGGGCTGTTGGACACATTCTGTTAATGCAGTGTGGGGTGGCGGACTGTTGGGCACATTCTGTTATTGCATTCTAGTCTGTCTGTCTCCCTGTTTGAATGTCAGTGTGTGTCTGAACTTCACCCTGCTTGTCCTTTTTCTCCTCATCTTCGGCTCTACACCTCATCCTCCATCTTCTCTTGCTGTAACAGTTGTCGTGGTTCTTGATGACGGTGATGTTGCCGCTGCTGCTGTCCTTTTTCTTTCCCTCTTACTTCGCCCTCACCCCCCCCCCCCCCCCCCCCCCCCCCCCCCCCCCCGCTCGCCTGGGGCCCACCCTCTTCATTCTCTTTCTTTTTCATTTGGAGTTGGGAAAGCAGATGCAATTGCCGTTTAATATCGAATGGCCAAATGTTACATCCCTACAACCTCTATACAATTTCGGGACATTTCACCGACAGCTAAACAAAAGTAACCACAAAAACAAAGCAAAACAAAAACAAAAACAAAAAACAACAACGACAACAACAAAAAGACCAAAACATCACA
>JABMCL010000650.1:2015000-2017500 GCA_018857735.1 Alviniconcha marisindica
GTGTGTGTGTGTGTGTGTGTGTGTGTGTGTGTGTGTGTGTGTGTGTGTGTGTGTGTGCTTAGAACAGTCTCTATGGACAAGACTTTGCGCTTTACAAATACTTTAATTATTATTTGCAGTTACAGTTTAATCTCGCTAGATCTCCGATCCTCACACACAAGCCCTCTTTGTGTTGGATTACTGTTTTCCAACAGAACATCCTCATCCCGGACCATTCAGAATACGCCGTGTGATGGGTACTGCGGCAGTCGCAATTCCCCCCCCCCCCCACCTTCCCTCCCCCATCCACTTCTCTGCTGAGATAGCGGAACTATCAAACCCATTCCCGCCTTGATCTGGACGTCTGGAGTCGCTAGGAATATAGCTGTGCGTACTTCGCTTGCTCCTAAGGTGTTCTCTCTTCTCCAGTTCTGCCTTGCTGGATCATTCAGCTTCATTTTCTCCAATCCTCTTCAAACAGGAAAAACCGAGGTATGCCACGAACAGTGGAGCAGACCGTTGCCTGTGTTTTGATCAGTGCTGTTCTTCACTTACAAGATCTTTACGACTGGCTGGGCCTTCAGTGTCGGGTTTCTATATACGATGATAATAAAGTAATTAATAATTAACGTATTTATACAGCGCAAAATCGTGTCCGGGGAGACTAATTTACGCGCACACATACACACAGGCACCCGCTGACGTTTATTGACAATATAAAACTTAATTCACGGCCAACCTAAACAGATAACAAACAGACTCAGTGTTTATATCTGTCTTGATTACACATGTTGGACGTTTAATATCTGATACCTGTCTCTATCCTGATTATACACATGAATTTCAACTGCAGCCTTGAAGACCAGACGTCCGAACACGTACTGCAGAGATGCCCGCTTCTGCAGACAGCAAGAATAAACGTGTGGCCAACGGCAGTCCAGTTGCACACCAAACTATGCGGCAGCAAGGAGGAACTGGAGAAGACGGCTACATTCATCTTGCAGACTGGACTCTCAGTGTAGCGGCGATCGAGAAGAAAAAAGAAGAAAAGAAGAATATATATGACCTCCAAGGTTGGTTTGCCGTTCAATGTTTGAGGTCTATATCTATCCTGATTATACATACTCATGACCTTCATGGTTGGGTTGTTGGCATCCAATATATGATATCTATATTTATCCTGATTATACACATGACCTTCAAGGTTGGCTTGACGTTCAATATCTCATGTCTATGTCTATCCTGATTATACACATGACATTCAAGGCTGGCTTGGCGTTCAATATCTGACGTCTAATTATCTATCCTGATTTTACACATGACATTCAAGGTTGGCTTGGCGTTCAATATCTGACGTCTATAATTATCTATCCTGATTATACACATGACATTCATAGGCTTGGCGTTCAATATCTGGCGTCTATAACTATCCTGATTATACATACTTATGGCCTTCATGGTTGGGTTGGCGCTCAATATCTGACGTCTATAACTATCCTGATTATACACATGACCTTCTAGGTTGGCTTGGCGTTCAATATCTATCCTGATTATACACATGACCTTCTAGGTTGGCTTGGCGTTCAATATCTGATATCTATACCTATGACTATATCAGTCTAATTACAACAGACTGATTTCCCAGACTTTGAACCACCCACAACCACAACCCATACATTGACGAAGCACAATCCGCAGGCCGCAGTCGTCAGAAACCGGCTAGGAAAGGTCATCCCGGACCTTCCCTGAAGCCCTTTGAGCTCCAGCAATAAGTCCGAGGTTATTCTGCACGTTCATCACGACACTGGCCCACGCGCTCGGCGCAAGAGCTGTGCCGGCGATATGGAATTAATACTGCCTGTCATCCTGAGGTTCGTGATTCAGGACCGTCCGGCCCGGAGCTTGACCCCCAGGCTCGTCCATCGCACATTGCCAGGCGTCCGCTAATCTCTGGCCCTGTCTTGCTGGACATGCTGCAACACGAGGTCCGCGGCGCACTCCGTACGTCGCTTTTTCGAACCTTCCTCCAAGAAAAAAAAGGACGTACGTCTTGTGGAGTGTGTGTGAGTGAGTGAGTGAGTGAGTGTGTGACTGAGTGTGTGGTGTGTGTGTGTGTGTGTGTGTGTGTGTGTGTGTGTGTGTGTGCGTGTGTGTGTGTGTGTGTGCGTGCGTGCGTGCGTGCGTGCGCGCGCGCGCGCGTGTGTGTGTGTGTGTGTGTGTGTGTGTGTGTGTGTGTGTGTGTGTGTGTGTGTGTGTGCATTTTTCACATAGTTATGCTAGAATCCTTGCTGATGTGTACATTATTTAGCTTTTTGTTAAATTGCTGATAACATTTTCCACCTCGATGTGCATTATGTGTGTTATCAGCGCTTTGAGCCGCAGGGTAGGCACTTTACAAATTTCCGTTATCATTTTTATTTTCACGCATGCCAGGCGACTCAGGTCTTTGTTCTTGTGGTTGTATGACGTCTTTCGAACGCTGAATTAACTCTCTTGTGTGTTGATTCTGACCTTCCTCCAA
>JABMCL010000650.1:2022500-2040000 GCA_018857735.1 Alviniconcha marisindica
CGCACACTCGGCTTTATCCGTCCTGCAGACTGGGTCGTGGACTGCGCCTGGCCGTTTTCCATTCCATTCCGAGGTGGCCTGGCCTGGGGCCGTGTCACAAAACATTAACACCGGCAAGAACACCAGGGCCACATTAAAATGTTGTCACGCTGCATAGTTATGTCGGGGACTGTCTTCAGCCATAAAAAGCTATCATAGCAACATCCGTCCTCCAGTATTTCAGTTACATCCTCCAAAGGCGGCGTGTGGCTGCCCATGTGACGGGGTAGTTAAACACAGTCACACACGCAGTCCCCTCACCCTGTGGAATGCACTTGTCAATGTACAGCTGCGTGCACCAGGTGATGCCCCAGTGTTCAGCTGAGGAACGAGGCTACAACAACAACGACAACAACGACGACGACCAATCGGTGGTGGCAGAAGGAGGCCTGAATTAACCCCCCCCCCCCCCCCCCCCCCCGGCAAAACAAAAAACAAAACAAACAAACAAACAAAAAACAACAACAAAAACAAAAAAACTAAATCAATCAAAAGTCATACATTAGTAAGTTATACTAACTTACCCACAGTACTATGAACAATCAATTTATTAATAGAAGTTATAGCATCACTTTTATACAAAATATCTCTTACGTTGTTGCAAGCATTAAAGTCATATCATTTTTCTGATTTTAAGAAAATGAAAAAAAGTCCGTGGTAATAGGACATTCAAGCAGTATGTGGTTAACAGGCGTCCTACACCCAGGAAGTGTATTTATAAGTTTCCTGGCCCACCACAGTACATCGTCAGCCATCAGCCATCCCCGGCCTCCCTTCAGGGGGTTACATTAAACACACATGCACCCTACGTATGTGGCTTCGAATAAAGAGACACTGTAAACTTATGCAGGGTTGTATGGTGTACACAGAACCTGCACCAATACGGCAGCAGTTCCACATGGCACCAGCCATTTAAAAACCAAATAGTGATGTCTACAAGTATACCACATCGGTGGATATTCAATAACGCGCTATAAAGCGCTATAGTGAACTCACATGCGACAAGAGCGCAGTGAGTCTGCTTGAGAGCAGAGAATAGCGCTATATAAAAGTGACCACTAGCTAACCATGCCCTGAGCCTGTTTGGCCTAGCGGTAAGGCGTTAGGTTGGTAAGCGGAAGGACCTCGGTTCGATACCGCTTCGGCTCTCCTTTGTCTTCAAAAAGGTTGTGGTTTGTGGACACTGTCCTGTGACTTTGTCCATCACTTCCTACTGAAACATTAAAATGGCTCTCATCGCTGCCCACCTTAATGCAGGAATCATTCTGGTGGTGACAGTGTAGCGATAGGTATATAATTTCCCTCTCCCCCCACCTCCATACCCCTCTCCCCCCCTTCTCCCCGTCCCTAATAAGCCGTACGGTTTCTGTGGACGTTAAGCACCATGTTTACTTACTTACTTACTTACTTACTAACCATGCTTTGAGCCGGTTTGGCTTAGCGGCAAGGCGTTAGGCTGGTAAGCAGAAGGGCCTCGGCTCAGTTGCGTTTCGGTTCTCTCCTTTCTCTTCAGAAAGGTTGTGGTTTGTGGACACTGTCTTGTGACTTTGTCCTTCACAATTAATGAAACATTAAAATGGCTCTCAACGCTGCCCATCTTAGTGCAGGAGTTTTTCTATAGTTCAGGAGCTGTATGAGAGTCGAGGTGGCCGTCCTGGGCTGTCCGTCCTAACGAGGTTTCCGTGGACGTAAAGCTATATTGAACTATGCTTCGGCACTGGTCTCAGCTTATCCCTAATATGTCAACCGACATCCGAGAACATTAAGCAACACTACCTACCTGGTGGTGACAGTGTAGCGATCTCCCTCTTCCACCATCTGCATAGCCCCTTTCCCCCACTTATTCCCGTCTCAAATAAGCCTATTGGTTTCTGAGGTCGTTAAGCACCGTGTTTACTTACTTACTTACTTACCTAACGATGTAGTTTCGCGTCCCACAGCATTTCTGACCAAGGATTTGTCCATGAGCAACGCAGTATACTGGGACCGGAAACACCGTGTAACTAGTCGACCAACACAGATCTGTGGATTCAATAACCATCCTTCTACCCTCGCGTCCTTCCTTCGACTTGCTGTGCGCCTTTTACTTCAGCCAGTTACACTGATTAGTACACGAAAAAGCCACATTTACAACGTCTAGACGACGCGGCTACAAGGAAGAAGGGGGGAAAAGAGAGAGAGAGAAAAAAGAAAGAAAAGAAGAAGAGGAGGAGACTGGGAAGAAGGGAAGGGTGCACGTGAAGAGGAAAATGATTAATTGTTTGCCAACATAATTATGTACATTGTATCCCTTATTATTCCAAGGCTTAACAGTCCTGATTGACTGGGAGTAAATAAACCAAGTTTATCCAAGTGGGGAAAATAATGCCACAGGAATCACAGCACATAGCCGGTTAAAAACAACGCTAATTGACAAGACAAAACAAGTGCCAATTTTCGAGGAAAGTCCCCCTTTTTAAAGCGACAAAACAACCGTTAAACGGTGATAAATGAAAATAGTCGACTTATCCGGTTGCGGTTGGCGTGTGTTGAATGCCTGAAGTGTCTGGAAGAATGCTGGCATGACATCCTTGTTTCAGATTTTTTTTCCACGTGAAACTGAAATCGTTTCTTCTCCCGAGGTGGGGGTGGGGAGTGGGGATAAGACGGAGTCAGCCGAAGCAGAATCGTCGTTCTACACAGGCCTAACTGTTCCTTTAACGATGTGTGCAGAATTCTGCCAGGGCAGAGGATATTCGTTGCTGCGTGTTCAGTAACGTGTCTGCAGCACACAGACCCTCCGGTTTTGCATCCATCCGGAAGAACTAGACAATGACTCTACCACAGTGAGACTAAGGAGACAGAAAGAGAGAGAGGGGGAGAGAGCGTTAGGGGAGGGGGGGGGGGAGAGAGAGAGGAGAGAGTGAGAGAGACAGACAGACAGACAGACAGACAAAAGAGAGAGAGACAGAGACAGAGACAGACAGACAGACAGACAGACAGATAGACAGAGACAGACAAAGAGACAGAGACAGACAGAGACATAGACAGAGAGTTAGATAGTTAGTTAGTTAGTAAAAGAGACAGAGAAGAAGTGGCCGAAGAGGGTTTAAACCTGCAGCGTCTTAATCCTGGGCACAGTGTCTTCATCATTGAACTACACCACAGTCTGCCTGCGAAGGACTGAGAAAATGCCGGGAAAGGAAAGGGGCAGAGGGGAGGGGAGAAGGGGGGGGAGAGGGGGGGCGAGGGGGGGGGGGGAGGGGAGGGGCGAGGGGGGGAGGAGGAGGAAATAGACCAGCATGGCAAGATCGTCACGGGAAGATGGAAAACGCGGCGTGCTAGCTGATTATAATAACCGTCGAATGAAACTACTGTATCTCACCAGGTCCTAGTATCCATTTTCTGATACCCCAAACTGCCGAATAATGACTACAAAACTGGCCGACGACGAATCGGCTGCAACGCTCTTGACCGCCAGAGAGTTCCTGCAGAGGGCGCGGCACGCATTTTTACGTTTCCGCGATGCACAATATACCGGAAGTGAGGAGATGCTGACGGATATATCTCTCCTCATCGTATCACTGGTCTTTGACCACCACGGAGCGGGAATGGAGCGGCGGGGTTAATTGGAAAGACGGACTGCAGTAAAAGCCCACACCTTGGCTGGCCGCCTGCGAATATTCGGCTCTGTTTTTGTAGCTTTGGGAAGTAAGTATGTACACGTGGACTAATTCTGCAGCGACGAGCAAAAAAGAAACAATATCTCAGTTCATCCGACCTGCCCGCAACTGCCAACGCGTGTGTAAAGGCGTATCGATTTTCCTGTCGACTGAACGACGAAATCCGAAGGAAACCCGTTTTGCTGTTTCGACAGAGTCCGTTTGTCAAGCCGCCAGTTTCTTGCGAGACCTGTCGGCCGTTGCACTTCTCCTTCGGGTCTGCACCGACCGCCTCCCCCCCCCCCCCCCCCCCCCCCCCCCCCCCCCCCTCCACCCCCCTAAATCGGTTTTATGCAGGAGTCGGTGCAGTTTCCGGAACTGAGACATGTTCCTCAGGGGAATCCTAAAGGCAGGATCACGATGCCAGTACGTCATTCCTGCCCCACAAACACAGTGACGGCGTCTTGAAGAGTGGTGGGGAGGGTGGACCCTGCAGCGAGAGGGCGAGTGGGAGGTGTGGTGGGGCGGGGGGGGGGGGGGGGGGGGGGGGGGGGGACTTGTCCTGTTTGGGTCGTTCGCGGGTATCTGATGTTCCATAGATCAGGGTGCCAGCATGTCACTCCTGGCCCACAAATCCTGGAACTGGAGGATGAGGAGACATATATATGTCCTCTTTGCATCGACCCCACTGGTCAGGGTGCCCCACAAATCCTGGAACTGAAAGGTGATGAGACGTCCTCTTTCGATTGGTCCCAGAGATCAGGGTACCAGCACGTCACATTTGCCCTACGAATCCAGGATCTGGAAGGCGAGGACACCTATGGTAAAATACTATGTCCTGCTTGGATCGGACACCGGTCTTTGATGCCCTATAAATGAAGATAGCAGCCCGTGACTCCTGCTCCACATATCCTAGGATTGGAAGATGAGGAGACATGATTATGTCCTCTTTGGATCCATAACCAGGATCTGATGTCCTATAATATCAGTATCGCAGCACGTCACCCCGGCCCAACAGATCCAGGGTATGGAAGGTGAGGAGACATATATAATACAAATTATGTCCTCTGTGGATCGGTCCCAGAAATCAGGGTGCTAGCACGTCACATTTGCCCTACAAATCCTGGGTCTGGAAGGTATGGACACTGCTCAACCCTGTCATCTTTTAAAGCCAAACTGAAAACCTTCCTCTTCTCACAGTATTTCAGCCCCAACTAATATCAATACCCAGTTTCTGCTACAGTCACTGCGTGTGTGTGTGTGTGTGTGTGTGTGTGTGTGTGTGTGTGTGTGTGTGTGTATTTCCGTATAATACCTTATGTAAACTGTTTTGGTACGACTGTCCTCTACGTACGTACAGAATGTTGTATTTAGGTTAATATGTATGATGTGAGCGTTCAGGGCGTTGATGAGCCAGCACGTGACTCGTGCCCCCAAAATCCAGAGTTTGGATGGAGAAGGTGGACTTGTATGGAGAAGGTGGACTTGTATGGAGAAGGTAGACTTGTGTCCTCTTTTGATCGGTTGCCAATATCTGGAGTTTCGCATATTAGGATGTCAGCACGCTATTCGTGCCTTACAAACGCAGGGTCTGGTGGTGAAGGTGGACCTATGACGTCGTTGGACTGGTCGCCAGTGTCCGAGGGATCGCGTATCACGATCTGATAGCAGCACTTCACATACACCAAACAAACAGGATGTGGTGGTGAAGGTGGATCTAGGCCCTCGTTGGATTGGTCGCCAGTGTCCGATGTATTGCGTATCATGATGTTACAACAGCACTTCACATCCACCCAACAAACAGGATGTGGTGGTGAAGGTGGACTTCTGCGTTGTCTGCACTGGTCACTAGTGTCACTCCTGCCCCCCTTTCCCCCAAACAAAACCCTCCCCAAAGGATATGTGGGTGGTGAGGGGAACCCATATGCTCTCTGGATCGGTCCCCAGTGTCCACTATCCCGCGGTCGGTCTGTTGTTGTCTGTTCAACGTTTACTGGTTCAAGCAACGGTTAACGTTTTGTGGTCGAAGGGTACAGTTTCGACCAGGCTAAAAATAGAGCACCTAAATAAATCATTCAGTCAATACATAAAAGAGAGACTAAAGGAAAG
The DNA here is from genome assembly GCA_018857735.1 of Alviniconcha marisindica. Taxonomy (NCBI): domain Eukaryota; kingdom Metazoa; phylum Mollusca; class Gastropoda; family Provannidae; genus Alviniconcha; species Alviniconcha marisindica. Next base: position 2,028,290 of record JABMCL010000650.1, read on the forward strand.
AAATTAAGTACATAACATATCTGGTCAAACTGCACAATTGTTCCCGTATGCTTTACAAAACACAATGTACCCCCCCCCCCTTTTTTTTCTTCTTCTTTTTTTCTCCTCTCTTTGCGATCGGGGTTCTTCGCCCTAGCTGGATTGTGTTTTTCCATAGGCGGGCGATTTTGTGTAGACAGCCTGTTTCTGCAGTGACCCGCAAAAGGTCTCTAGCTCCCACACATGTAACTGAATTCCTTCGTCAGGAATAGCTAGGTCAATTCACCACCCAGAGAAAACGGCATTAATTTGAATCCTTTCACTGCCATGCTTGCAACGCCGTCGCTCTCAAAACGACCAACCAAAGTACCACATTTGAAATCATTAAGGCCTTTTTTCCACCTTCGCATGAGCGCATGAAAGGATTTCCATTAAAATGCATAGTATCGAAAGTAGATTTGCAGTAGGACCATCAAATATACTGTTTGCAGGTGTGTTTGCGTGCACTTTTCAGACCGGAAATTTTACAGGCTGGGGCAGTGAAGTGGTTAACGGCTCGGTAATAACAAACTTAACAATGTCTACAATCGAATTACTTTCTCGTAAAAGACCATCCGTTCAGCTCGTGAATTATCTCGTGATAAGAGGGTACGAAAGATCCCATCAGAAGAAATGGTTTGTTTGTGCCACAAAACACAACGGATGGCGCAACTCTAGAACAGCACGTGCCAACAGGCACATTTATTTTACGGGAAAGGTTACTGACGAGGCTCGACATTTTGCAAGAACATAACAATCCGGTAACCAGAGTGCAAGAAGAACGTTGAAGTAAACGCCATTATCCGTTATGTCTGCTAATACCCGTTACGTCTTTTCCAATAGACTGCCCTGACCTCACTTTGATACAGGACGAGAACGACCGTGAGAAATAAAGTTTGCACAGGTAAACCAGCACAAAATTCAGGCTCCTTTTCTTCTTCTTCTTCTTCTTTTTGTTGTTGTTGTTGTTATTTTGCAGAAGTCTCCTCCTCTTCTTCTTCTTTTCTTCTTTTTCTTGTTCTTTCTTTCTTTCTTTTTTCTTGTTCTTTTTCCTTTTTCCTTCTTTCTTTCTTTCTTTTTTATTGAGTTATTTTGGTGTTGAAAACTCGCATACTTATATATGTATATTTACGTTTCTCCGCGAGTGTTTTTTTGACGTTGCACCCGCGTCGCCGCCTGGCCGAACTGCACGTGCAATCTCAACACTGTCACGCCCTCCTTTCCACAGATCCTTAGCATCATGATTTACACACACACAAATCTATCTTCGTTTCCCCCGAGCGAACACCAGACTGCGCGTGACGTCTTCCTTTCCTCGGCGGTGGGAACACGGGGCTCTTGCGGCACTGGCAGACACACACAAATCAAGGGATTGGAATTTTAATCAGTTAATTTCTCTCCTCTCCGCTGAACGTGTTATCGCGCTTTGATTCCAGACTGAGGCAGGCGACTCCGCTGTCAGTCGGTCCGTAGCAAATTTAGGACACTAGGCACCAGTATAGAAAAGGAGAGGAACAAAAAATGGCTGCTTGAATCGTGACTTTTTTTTCTTTTTTTCTTTTTTCTTTTTTTGGAGGGGGGGGGGCAGGCAGTGGTCTAAAATTCACTTCTTGAATCTGGCCTTTTTCTTTTAAGACACAAGACACTCGTCTAAAACCGCTCTCTCTCTCTCCCTCAAGGTGACCTGGTGCGGTCGTTAGTAAATTTCTCTCTCTCTCTGTATGTCCATGAAAGAAATTTAGTTCCAATGTTTCTGCACATTTGTAGGAACTCTGTGAAACTTCATTAATCAATTGCTTATTCGTACTTATAATACCTGTTTGTGGTATAGTCGTGCATATTTGTGTTTGTAGTTTAGCAAGGACTGGCTGTTAGATAGGTCCAAATGGACCTAACGCTACTATCCTTGAGTATTAAAGTTTTCGAGTTCGAGTTCTCTGTCTCTGTCTGTCTGTCTGTCTGTCTGTCTATCTCTCCTGAAGTGAACTAGTCGTGCGGTTTATAGGACGTTAAAATCTTGTTATTCTTTCAAACATCATACACTAGTCTTGAATCTGGCCATTTTTCAAAACATCACAAATTCGTTTTTAACTTTTGTCCTCTCTTTTCCTTTCCAGAATCAAGCACTAGTCTAAAAAAAAAAAAAAAATCACTGCTTCAGTCAACACCCTACTCATCCACCCCCCCCCTTTTTTTCTCCTCTTTTTTTCCCCCATTCTTTAAAGACACTAGGCTAACGCTCTATTCAAACCATTCCATTAATCTCCCCTCTCTTTTAAGACGGCGGACTTACATGGGTGCATGAAAAGATTGGCTTCTTCAACCCCCTCCCTCTCCTTTCACCCCTCTCTCCAGCCTCTCGCTCCCCCCCCCTTCCTCCACTTCCCCCCTCCCTAATTCTCTCGTCCCTCTCTCTCTTCCCTCTCTCCCTCCCTCTCCGTCCCTCCCTCTCTCTCTCTCCCCCTCTCTCCCCCTCTCGTCCCTCTCTCTCTTCCCTCTCTCCCTCCCTCTCCCTCCCTCCCCCTCCCTCTCTCTCTCTCTCTCCCTCTCTCTCCCTCTCTCTCTCTCTTCCCTCTCTCCTCCCTCTCCTCCCTCCCCCCTCTCTCTCTCTCCCTCTCTCTCCCTCTCTCGTCCCCTCTCTCTCTTCCCTCTCTCCCTCCTCTCCTCCCTCCCTCTCTCTCTCTCCCTCTCTCGTCCCTCTCTCGTCCCTCTCTCTCTTCCTCTCTCCCTCCCTCTCCTCCCTCCCTCCTCCCATCCCTCCTCTCTCTCTCTCTCTCTCCCCCTCTCTCTCTCCCTCTCTCTCTCTCTCTCTCTCTCAGTTTCTCCTCAGACACCAGACATTGCAGCTTGGTTTTTCATGGACTACGTCAGTGACTACGCACGCATTCCTTGAGTGAGCACAGGTACAAAATGCACGAGGGTGTTGATGGTCACGTGCTTGCCTCCAGGCACATCTGTCTGAATCCCTAGCGAAAGAGTCTCAGCCACAGCAATGGACATTACAGCCCATGCTGTGTAAATCGCTTGTACTTCACAAGTTTCCTGACCCGTGGCACTGAATAAAGAATTGCCCTGAACGATGGGTTGAACGAGTCGTCCAGTTTTATGAGCGACACAGCCGGGAAAACAGTCCAGCGAGAAGGCGTTAAACAACTCAGTACCAAAGGCGTGTATATGGTATATTTGTTAGTAAATGTAAATGGTATGTATTATGTATATGTATGTGAACAAGCGCGTTGAGCTCGCTCAGCGTGGAATAGCGCTGTAGAAAATGTATGTATTATTATTATAGCTCAGTGGGGATAGCTCAGTGGTTAGAGCGCCGGACTCGAGATTGAAAGGTCGCAGGTTCGAATCCCTGCAGGAGCGGGGGGAGAATTTTCTTCTCCAGGGTCAACTTTCTGTGCTGACTCTTATTTCGGTACCCGTTCCACCCCGCAGTAGCACGTAAAAGATCCCGGTCATTCTGCCAAAAGTGCAGGTGGCAGGTTACAGCTAAACACGCATACACCTTACGTATGTGGCTTTGCATGAAGTGACATGGTGCATGGTTGTATGGTGTACACAGAACTTGCGCCGAGACGGCAGCAGATTCATGTGGCATCAGCCACGCCAGCGCTGTTAGTACACCACTTCGGTGGATATTCAAAAACGCGCTATAAAAAAAGATTTAAAAAAAGCTAGTCACTCATGTAGAATCACATGCGAGCGCAGTGAGTCTGTTCGAGAACGGAGAATAGCGATATATAAAAGCAATCATCGTCATCATCGCCATCATCATCATCATCATTAAAACCGCCAATTTCAATTAGCCAAGACCAAACACGACAGCGTCCTTGCATCGACACAAAGCACGTGAACAAGTTGTGGATACCGCGGGATCGTTACTGGAGCAGGCTCACGTGTCGTTGCCAACACGTAATTTAGAATTAATTCTCAAAATACAGTTTCCGTTCCTCATTTTCGTAGCAAACACAACAGATAAAGTCGCTATCTCATTGGCCAGTCGTGTTGTCTAATTGTTTTCGTTCTCAAAATACAGTTTCCGTTCCTCATGTTCGTAGCAATCACAACGAATAAAGTCGCTATGTCACTGGCCAGTCGTGTTATCAAATTTTTTTTTTCGTTCTCAAAATATAGTTTCCGTTCCTCATGTTCGTAGCAATCACAACGGGTAAAGTAGGTATCTGACAGGCCAGTTGTGTTATCAAATTATTTTTCATTCTCAAAATAGTTTCCGTTCCTCATTTTCGTAGCAATCACAACGGATAAAGTAGCTATCTGACGTGCCAGTCGTGTTACCTCACTTTTACACACATAAGCGCCAGACTGGCATCAGCCGTTTTCCAGTTCTTCGAGTTTGAATGAAAGGATCGGGATCATTTTGTCGTGGAATAAAAATGTTGACGTTTATTTCAAATGTGTGAAGGGCCAATTAATTTCTTTGCGATTCTTTGGATCTCATTTAAGGAAATAAATCTGTTGGACAAATGTATTAGATTTACATTTTGGATACGAAGCGAGCGTGAAAAGTATTCCGTTCATTTACCGCACGGCACTCAGTTTCCCAGACAGGTCCTGGGCGTAAATTACCAAGTTCCTTTCTTCCCAGGCGGCCATACCACGAAGCTATCACGACATCAAACTTCAAACGCGCTCAAAAATGCCGCGTAGAAAGTGGGTGTGAAACTCCGATTATTAAGCAACTTGGTGTTTTACGTCCAGTCAACCAGTACGCTTGGTGTTTTACGTCCAGTCAACCAGTACGCTTGGTGTTTTACGCCCAGTCAACCAGTACGCTTGGTGTTTTACGCCCAGTCAACCAGTACGCTTGGTGTTTTACGTCCAGTCAGCCAGTACGCTTGGTGTTTTACGTCCAGTCAGCCGGTACGCTTGGTGTTTTACGTCCAGTCAGCCAGTACGCTTGGTGTATTACGTCCAGTCAACCAGTACGCTTGGTGTTTTACGTCCAGTCAACCAGTACGCTTGGTGTTTTACGTCCAGTGTACCAGTAATAATAATAATACTAGATAACATTTGCGTAGCGCTGTTCTCTGATGTACAGAAACTCACTGCGCTTTACAACACTCTCCAACATTTTCTAAGTGAAAATAAAATAATCAAAGGTAATAATGTTCATGAAAGTAATACATATATAAGAACTAACAATGCATATATATATATATATATATATATATATATATATATATATATATATATATATACACACACAAAATATAAAGTACATGTGCCGTATGAGAAGCGGCAGTATATAAAACAAAGGGGGAAAAATCATTATGTTACTACCTACCCTTAATTCCATCCCTCCCAGACCCCACTCCACCCCCAACACACACACACACACACACACACACACACACCATCCAGCTCTACACTTGGTGTTTTACGCCCAGTCAACCAGTACGGTGATATGAGGGCGAAACTCACACTAGGCTTAACGAGAATAGTGCCGGGAGGGAAGCCACTTCGCCGCATGTCCTGGGCCTCAGTCTGCGCAGTTGTAGACACAAGTAAAAGTCTGATTCACTGACCTGATTGACCGTTTTGGAGCAAGCTGGCACAGTCATTTTAACTATAAAAGCATGAGTTAGTTAACGGCATAATATCAAACAGGGTTCCAGGTGAGATCAAGAGCAGGGAGGTGGAGCTGGACCCTCAAGTTAGCCCAGAAGAGATCATGAGCAGGGAGGTGGAGCTGGGCTGCGAAAGTTGGACTTTTTCGCTTCGGGTTGTTCCTCAACAGCAGTGCAACGGACATTGTCCATGTACTGCCCAGCACGGCAGTTAAAACAGCAATTGCGCGGTGCAATAGTCGCTGGGCAATGGCAAGGAGACACAGCCTTAACACTTCCATTGTCTGGCGGCGGTCCACGGTCTCTCTGGTCTTTTTCGGGCGGTATCCGCGGTCGAGCCTTCACTCTTTCGTCACCTTCCCCCCCTGTCCCCGTCCCTAATAAGCAACTTCGGTTCTGTGGACGTAAAGCAACATGGTCACATCATAATAATAAACAGTTTGGTTTTGTATTTTCCTTTGTTTGATTGTTTAGTTTGTTATTGTTTTTTATGTGCTTTTTATGTGCGAGTTGACACTATAATTTCCTGTAACGGGATTAATAAAGTTTTCTGCATTCTGTAATAACAGTTGCGGTCTGTGGACACTGACTTGTGACTTTCTCCCTCACAATTAATGAAACATTAAAATGGTTCTCATCGTTACTGCAGGAGTCATTCTGGTGGTGACAGTGTAAATATAGTTAGGTATAGTCTCCTTCTTCCTCCGTCTCATGGGGTCTCGGTCCCTGCCAGTACTTCTCGGCGTTAAGCCAGTTGAACTAACTCACTAACCAACGGCATAATACTTATACACATTAGTAATTGTTGATTAGCAAACCCCTTTCCTTCCACTACAACTGAAACTGTCACTTAACACACAGTCCCTTTAACTTCTTTGGTAAAAACAACAACAACAACAAGAAACAAACAAAAAACAAAACACAAAAACAAAAAACAAAAAAGCAAAAAAATTAAAAACACACACACACACAAACACACACACACACACACACACACACACACACACACACACACACACACACACACACACACACACACCTGAAACTAAAAAAGCTATGAGATAATAATAATAAAAACTAAAAACTAAACTAAACAATCATAGTTCAGCAGCTGTGTGAGAGTCGAGGTGGCCGTCCTGGGCAGTCCGTCCTAACGAGCCTTCTGGTTTCCGTGGACGTAAAGCTATATTGAACCGTGCTTCGGCATTGGTCTCAGCTTGTCCCTAATAAGTCAGCCGACATCCGAGGGCATTAAGCAACACTTCATCATCATCTAAACTAAAAACTGTTGTTTGCATAGTCGCTTCAGGTGCAATCTGGCAACTGTTCACTGTATTACACACATAGTAATTACTACAGTTTAAAACAAAAAACAAAAACAAAAAACGAACCGACTTTTACCGTTTATTTAAAGGAAGCCGGAAGCATGGCCGGTTTAATTACGATGTTTTAATTAATGAAAACGTCTGGCGCTGATCTGCAGCAGCCCAGAATTTCCTCACTCGCCGATTTACTAACAAAGTCCATCCGGCATGCGCCTCGATTTAATGATAGACCCGCGGCGAGAGTCCTGGACACGGTCTGCACGTGCTCGCTTCCTTCAGCCCACAGCAAGGGACGCAGACCCTTCTCAATTGGTTCTTCTCGCTGGTACTTCACATGTCCAATACCTTTACACCCTGGGATTGAGACGTGGAATCCTCTAAACTGGTTCTTCTCGTGCCCGATACATTTGTAAGAAGATAAAGTATAACACACACACACACACACACACACACGCGCGCACCCACGCACGCACGCACGCACGCACGCACACACACACACACACACACACGCACGCACGCACGCACGCACACACACATACCAACGTTATATTTTATCATTATTAAATGCATGATGGCAAACAGCAGTGCCATATGGCAGAAAGCATACATACCACCTACCAAACTATCATCTTCTAGCTGCTCAGCCAGAGCCATACTAAAAATTCATCCTCCGCCGAACCGGTTCTTCTCATCATGTGTCCAGTACCGTTATATAGTGGGGTACTCGTACAGACCCTTTATTGAACTGGTTCTTTTTTTCAAAATGTGCATATGGGACAAGGGATGACAATTCCTCTTACAGGCCGAGGACTGAAACATAAATCTCTCTCTCTCTCTCTCTCTCTCTCTCTCTCTCTCTCTTCTTCTTCTTCTTCTTCCGTTAATGACCATCGGCCACAAAGCTGCATGGCCATTACTGTCATTTTAGTGCATGCGAGGTGATTTTGTTGCTTCCATCGTCCACCGAACTCTGACATGGACTACAGGATCTTTAACGTGCGTGTGTGATCGTTTTGCATGCGTATAATTATACACACGGGGGACCTCAGTTTATAGGCATATCCGAAGGACTTTTGTAGAGTCTGCACAGAAATTGACTCCGGACAAAATCTCCGGGCGGGCGCAAAGCCGAGCACGTAACGGTCACCCGTCCATTGGGTGACCAGGCTTTGTCGTACTTAAGTTCGGCTTTCGAGAGCGAGTGCTCTTGCTCTGGGGGGGATGACAAAGCAGGGGGGACAATGACACAACAAGGAAAAAATGATACAAGACTCTTCTCTCTCTCTCTCTCTCTCTCTCTCTCTCTCTCTCTCTCTCTCTCTCTCTTCTTTGAAGGCAGGGTTTACCTTTACAGTCATGGTCGCAGACCCTTTTGCATAAAGTACGGGTGCCCGATACCCGTTTTGCATAATGTAAAAGTGCCCAATACCTTTACAGTCGGGGACGTAGCCACCTTTTGCATACATTTCAGGTGTCCGATATCTTTACAGTCGGGGACGTATACCCTTTTTGCATACATTTTAGGTGTCCGATATCTTTACAGTCGGTGACGTAGACCCTTTTGCATACAGTTCACGTGTCCGATACCTTTACAGTCGGGGACGTAGCGCCTTTTACATACAGTTCACGTGTCCGATATCTTTACAGTCGGGAACGAAGACCCTTTTGCACACAGTTCACGTGTCCGATACCCCTTTGCACCGGTGCTTCTTCTGCTTCGCTTCGTTTTCTCCTCCTCATCCTTTTCTTCGAGCTTTTTTAAGAACGGAATCTAATAACGTTTCTACTGGAAGCGAAACGAGAGCTTGTTGTTATGTGCAGTGCTTGCCAAGGTAAACAGCAATGAGTGGGTGGTGGTGGTGGTGGTGGTGGTGGTGGCGGTGGTGGGGTTATGTGGGAGGGAGGCACTCATTTTCTCCTAGATCTTGTCATCAGTTTCATGCATCAGTGTCTCGCATTCTGTGCTGTTGCTATTAGCAACCCTGTGACAATTAAGAAACTCGTCTTACTGCACCTGGCATCCGACCAAAACCTGATGTCACAAAACGTTTATTGCGGCTTCGCAAACGCCGACAAATAGGCAGCACGTCATGAAAAATGAAGGAAACGATTTTCTGCGATAAGCTTGTACGCTAGAATGGACGTATAGCGCCACGAGACAGTAACATGATTAAGATACATCTCACCGATATGATTAGTTCAGGTGCCCCCCCCCCCCCCCCCCCCCCCCCCCCCGTCACCCCGATATTGTGCATACCTTGCAACCCCAGTAAGTAAACATGGTGCTTAACGTCCACAGAAACCAAAGGCTTATTAGGGACGGAGAGAAGAGGGGAAAGGGGTATGGGGGGGGAGGGAGATTATATACTTATCGCTAATCGCTACACTGTCACCACCAGAATGACTACTGCATTAAGATGGGCAGCGATGAGAGCCATTTTAATGTTTCATAATTGTGAGGGACAGAGTCACAAGACAGTGTCCACAGACCACAACTTTTGAAGAGAAAGGAGAGCCGAAGCGGATTCGAACCGAGATCCCTCTGCTTACCGGCCTAACGCCTTAGCGCCATGCCAAACCGGCTCACTTTGCAACCCCAAGCACTTTAACCCCTTTATACCCACCGTCCCCACCGTCCCATGATTAGGACGCATAACTGGTTTTGTTAGTCTGTTTTAGCTGAGAGTAATTTTGGACTCCTGCTGACATGGCACTTTCAAGAGGGACTTCCGTTATTCAGAGAAGAAGTGGTTGAGTATTCTCCCCTGTTGATGTTTTGTTTGTTTTGGAGGCCACCGTTTGCCAGAACGGAAAGGCTCTTTAGTAGGGTATTTAGTGTTAAACAATCCCTGAGCATATATATATATATATATATCTAGATAGATAGATGGGTTAAAAGCAGCGGGGCAGCGATAGTTCGTGCTTTCAGCTTGTTCAGACAAAAACAACAATAACAAAGAAACAAAAACAAACAAACAAACAAACAAACAACAAAACCAAAACCCAAACAACAAACCCACAGCGTCGTTATTCGCACCGATCAGCCGGATTGGATGAATTTATCCTACATTGCCGTAAGAAAACACACTCACCGCCGTCCCAAAACGCTGACAAATCGACGTAAACAATCCACGGTTTTATTGCTTCCCTTGGCTGTGGCAAAGTGCAGCTAGATGACAGTTTCCCGCTGCTCGCGGGGAATGTAGGGCATGGAAAAGCGATGAAGGGAAATTGGATGAGAAAGCAGAGGAGATAAAGAGGGCTGGGGTTTCCGGTAATAGTTGTGAGATCCTTTGCCGAAGCAGGGGACTATGACAGAGGGGGCGAAAGATGATACATCAAGGGCGGGGCGGAGGGTGGGAGCGATGACACAGCAGGAGGGACAATGACATAACAGGGAAAAAAGATACAACAATGGGGGGGGGGGGGAGGGGGAGGGGAATGACAAAAGCAGTAGAGAGAGGGGGGGCGATGACAAAGCAGGAGGGGCAATGACACAACAGGGGAAAGATGATACAACAAGGGCGGTAGGGGGGATGACAAAGCAGGACGGACACAACAGGGGAAAGATGATACAACAAGGGGGGGGGGGGGGGGGATGACAAAGCAGGAGGGACAATGACACAAGAGGGAAAGATGATACAACAAGGGCAGTGGGGGGGGGAGGGGGGGGGAGGGAGGGGGGGGGGAGACAAAGCAGGGGGGACAATGACACAACAGGGAAAAGATAAAACAACTAGAAGTGTGTGTGTGTTGGGGGGGGGGGGGGGTGCAATGACACAGCAAAGTGGACGATAATACAGCTGGGGTACAATGAAAGAACAAGGCGGGACGATGAATAAGAAGGGGGGTGGGAGGGCAGGGGGCAATGACACATCAAGGAGGACGATGACAGCACGATGGACGACGACGACGCAACAGGAGGACGATGACACACCAAGTGTGTGTGTGTGTGTGTGTGTGTGTGTGTGTGTGTGTGTGTGTGTGGTGTGTGTGTGTGTGTGCGTGTGTTGTGTGTGTGGGGGGAGTGGGGGGGGGGGGGGTGATGATACAACAGTGAATCGCGGAGGGAGGCGTTGACACGACGACACAACAGGGAGATGATGACACACCAAGTATGTGTGTGTGAGCGGTGTGTGTGTGTGTGTGTGTGGGGGGGGGGGTGATGACACAACAGGGAAACGCGGATGGGGGCGTTGACACGACAAAGGAACGATGACACAGAAGGGAAGGTAGGGGGCGGGGAGGGGGGGGGAGGGGGGGGCGGGGAGGGGGGGCGGACGGACAGCCGAGAAAGCGAGGAACAAATTACATGGGACAGAGATTAGAAATGGGACTCTCGGAACCCGGAAACTCGCGCTGTTAATGTCATGTTACACTGGGTTAGATGGCCAACAGATGAACCTATTACACGCTAGTTTGTCTCAATGACATTTACATAGGACACTGAAAGCTAGTTTGTCTCAGTGACATTTACATAGGACACTGAAAGCTAGTTTGTCTCAATGACATTTACATAGGACACTGAAAGCTAGTTTGTCGCAGTGACATTTACAGAGGAGACTGTAAGCATTACACTGTCTTCATATTTCCGCAGCGAGTCTAACTCTGGGAGAACTAGGGGCTTTAACCAGGTTACACGAGTAACCAGACGTGTCAAGCGCGAAGCCTCAGCTAGCCGATTTCAAGCAGAAATCTGCTAATATATGTTCTGAACAACTAGATACCCTGGTGTTTCATTTCCTGCTGGTTGCCTCAGTGTGACGTCATTGCA
>JABMCL010000650.1:2045000-2047500 GCA_018857735.1 Alviniconcha marisindica
GAAGGGGTTATAAATCGCGCTGTGTAGAGCTAGTCACTCATTCAGAGTCGTATACTACTACAGCGCAGAGGCAGAGACTAGCGCTGTAGTGCCATTGTGAAGCGCCTATGGCTGGCTAATCTTGAGATGAGGCGTTCAACAAGTGTTCATATAAATAAATAAATAAACGTGTTGATGGCTTATTCAAAAACATCACGACCTCTAACTAACGTCAGTAATTCAAAAACATCGTGACCTCTGACATCAGAGTATAAAACTAAAAGTTGTGAACCCCTGTAAAGTCATGACTCGTTACTTACGTATGTGGATACATAATAATAGGCTGGTTAGTCCGGAGACAGGTCGGTTGGTTACTTCCGTGTGGGGCACGTCGCCGGTTACTTTTGTGAACACGTCGGGACTTCTGTGGATGCGTCGGTTGGTTATGTCCGTGTGGGACACGCCGGTTCGTTACTTCTGTTTGGGACACTTCGGTTGGTTACTTCCGAGCTGAACACTACAGTGAATTACTTTCCGGTACATTTATGTTGGTTAGTTCTGTGCGTGGCATGGTTACCTCTGGACATCCGGCTGGTTACTTCCGTGTGTGCCTCGTTTCATTACTACTAGAACCGGTTGTTTACGTCGATAGTTGGTTACTTCTATGACCACAAGCACGGGACATAGTCACTTCCGTGGACACGCCGGTTGGTTACTACCTTGGACACGCCGGTTAGTTACTTCCTTGGACACGCCGGTTGGTTACTTCCTTGGATGCGTTTGTCATAAACGTTTGTCGACACACTGATCGACAACTTCTGCAACCACTTTGCATCAACACCGTTCACACCAATTCCACCTCTGGGAATGACGGGTTTGAAATTACTTGCAGGCAAAACGTCACGAATGTGTCTGCAACATGCCGACCACACACTGTGATTTGCGGGATCTCACTGAAGTCACACTGAATGGTAATCGAAAGCGCTATGTGAATTAAATTGAAATTTGCAGTAAATCAACAGGACAGTGACGCAATCGCCTGCTGCACTTTGAAAACGACCTGCTCGCTTCACCGCGTCTTAATATCACGGTACATTAACCTGGCTTGCGCGTACACGCAAGATGACCGTTTCCCATGATGATTGTTCCATAACGACACCTCAAAGCTTTCCGTGCTGCCGAAATCTGTGAAATGGACCGACTGCCAGAAGAGAGAAAAAAAGTGCAGCGAAACTTGAGTTCAACAAATTAGCCGCTGTCCCATCGCTTAAACCACAGGGATTTGCTTCGCCACACCCCCAACGCCCCCGAACCTCTTTCCGTCTGTTATCCATTTCGCTCAGTTTTCCCTCCTGCTAAACCCCCCCACTCTCCCCAATCTTTTTTGTGTGTCAGACCAGAAAACTCGGTGGGAATGGGTGTTATTCCGCTCGTTAGCAATCATCATCAATTGCCCTTCCATGGAAACATTAATTAAATTACCCGAGTTTCGGTGCAATGCTAGAATCTGTAAAAACGCATGAAAGGTTTCGACACAAATCTCTTTGCTCAGGTGAACAAAGTGCTATCCATAATATCTGCCGCTTTCAACAAACGAATGGATTTTCCATTCTCATTTTACGCCAGTAATGAATTATATTAAACAATAATTTGGACACACAGTAACAGACCTACAGTTCTTTGTTCCAGCAAAAAACGGTGTGGTTGTTCGTTGGACGTAAGCAGGACTAATTAATATGCTCAAGGTTCGCCCCTTGAAAGAAAGAGTCGCCGTCTCATATTCTGCGCTGGAGTTCTAACCGCTTCATAGTTCAGGAGCTGTGTGAGAGTCGAGGTGGCCGTCCTGGGTTGTCCGTCCTAACGAGCCTTCTGGTTTCCGTGGACGTAAAGCTATACTGAACCATGCTTCGGCATTGGTCTCAGCTTGTCCCTAATATGTCAACTGACATCTGAGGACATTAAGCAACAGTACCTACCTACCTACCGCTTCTTGGTCACTTCTAGCTTCTCGTTAACATTGTCCCTGATCCAAACACATAAAAGGTTCAAAAGAACGCTGTTTATTAGGACAAAACATCACATGCGAAAAGCGTTCTTTTGAACCTTTTATATGTTTGGATTTTGCTTTTGAACGCTAGCAGTCATTCTTGTTTCAGAACATTGTCACTGAATTTGCCCCTCACAGTTAATGAACCATTAAAACGGCTCTCATCGCTGCCCATCTGAACGCCAAGGTCTTTCCAGTGCTGACAGCGTAGCGTTATGCCCGTTCTTAATTGGGCGAACTGTTTGTTCGCCGAACATACTTCGGACAGTTCGACGATATATATCATACCTACACTGTGGAACATTCATCTGTATATACAGAGGTCTCCACACTGCTGTGAAGAAGACGCTTTTTGACGCTTTGATGGTTTATTGTCTTTGGCTTAAAATAGCCCTTTCGACAAGGGGAGATAAAATAAATCAGTTTTAGCTTCCACACACATGCATCGACAAGCTAAAATAAATATGCCAAATA
>JABMCL010000650.1:2052500-2062500 GCA_018857735.1 Alviniconcha marisindica
GATTAAAGATGTTAGGCAGAAGCCTAGTCTTACAATCTGTCCTTGCTAAAATGCAACAATAACAGAGAGAGAAAGAGAGAGAGAGAGAGAGGGAGACAGACAGACAGACAGATAGACAGACAGAGACAGACACTGACACTGACACTGATTTTATTGATATAAGGCCATAGCCCTTTTCAATGGGGGGAGGTCCATCTTTAAGGCATTCATATTGAATATTTCAAAAACCCGTACTCTCTCTCTCTCTCTCTCTCTCTCTCTCTCTCTCTCTCTCTCTCTCTCTCCTCTCTCGGTCGCTCGCTCGCTCACACACACACACACACACACACACACACACACACACACACACACACACACACACACACACACACACACCCGCTCGCGCACGCGCGCGCAGCACTCGTTGACACGAGCGCACACATGCACACTGACAAAAAGGATTCCAATGGGCACGCGTACTCACGCGTACTCACAGACAGAGACAGAGAGACAGAGAGAGACAGACAGACAGAAACAGAGAGACAGAGACAGAGAGACAGACAAAGACACACAGAGAGTGAGTGAGAGAGAGGGATTACTGAAAGACGTCGAGTTCGAGTGCACTAATGAAACTGAGAGAGCTGACCGTCGAACTTTACACTCAACATAATATACCAGGGCCGTATATTACTTACTTAGTTACTTGACATTTAGCGCCCATACAATCACAACCAATCTGTAAGAACCGGGAAGTCAGAAAATTTAATTAGAAATGCATAATATTCCTTGCAGTAGGACGTTTCACCTGCTGTCAGCAACGTATGTGTGTCTTAGTTGCCATCGCTAAATGATCCATAATACTTGTGGAGTCAGATCCAAACACAATACAAGTATCTTGTTACAGATACTTGTTGAGTCAATACCGTAGCTGAGATGGCCATAAACGCCGTAAAATTACACACGTCTATGTCATTGTTGATACGTCCGCAAACGGACTAAAATTACGTATGTCTGTCTGTATCATTGTTCAGAAAGGTACAAATAGCCAAGAATTACACAGGTCTGACCATATACCATTGTTCAGCGGACACAAATGGCTTAAAATAATGTATGTCTGTCTAAATCAGTTGGAAAGGCCACAAATGGCATCCAGTTACACAATTATATGTCTATATCATTGTTCACAAGGTACAACAGGTGACCTAAATTACACTGGCGTAAATTACACAGGTCTGTCTATATCTCTATTCAGAAGGTCGCGCGTGGCCTAAAATACATACAATCTGTCTATATCATTGTTCAGAAGGCACAAGTGGCCTAAAGTACACATGGCCTAAAATACATAGGTCTGTCTATATCATTGTTCAGAAGGCCACAAATGGCCCAAAATACATAGGTCTGTCTATATCATTGTTCAGAAGGCCACAAATGGCCTAAAATACATAGGTCTGTCTATATCATTGTTCAGAAGACCACAAATGGCCTAAAATACATTCTCTCTGTGTCATTCTTCAGAAGGCCGCAAATGGCCTAAAATACCCCTCTCTCTCTCTCTCTCTCTCTCTCTCTCTCTCTCTCTCTCTCTCTCTCTCTCTCTCTCTCGTTGTTCAAAGGGCACAAATGGCCTACAATGACACGTGTCTACACTGTTGTTGAGGCAGTCAGTAATTGCGCATCTCCACGTCGTTGTGGGCGTCCTCAGCCTCCGTGGTCCCACACCGATCTACTGGCCCTCGGGGCGGGTCCGCCTTACACCACAACTTCTGCTTCATCAACTGCAATTATATTCAACACCCCTTCTGAACTTAGGCACAATCCTTTAGATAATCTTGAGGCTCGCTGCCGTGGCCTTTGCTCTTTTCTCCTTGGATTTGAGAGAGGGAGAGAGAGAGAGAGAGAGAGAGAGAGAGAGAGAGAGAGAGAGAGAGAGAGAGAGAGAGAGAGAGAGAGAGAGAGAGACAGACAGACAGACAGACAGACAGACAGACAGACAGACAGAGACAGAGAGAGACAGACAGAGACAGAGACACACAGAGAGACAGAGACAGAGAGAGAGACAGAGACAGACAGACAGACAGAGACAGACAGACAGGCAGGCAGGCAGACAGACAGACAGAGACAGAGACAGACAGACAGAGAGACAGAGATACACGCACACAGATCCCATACACAAGAGGGGGATGGGTGGGGGTGGGGGTGGGGAGGGGGAGGCCAACAGATGTGCTGCTTCAATGGCTGACAGTATCGCTGTTCCCCATATTTCTGACGCATATAACAGTATCAGCTTAATCCGAGCATCCAAAAGTTGGAAAAAACACTGTTGTATCTAAACTCCCGAGCGGCCACATTATTTCTGACGCATATAACAGTATCAGCTTAATCCGAGCATCCAAAAGTTGGAAAAAACACTGTTGTATCTAAACTCCCGAGCGGCCACATTGTTTTCATCAGATCTAAAAAAATTACCTTTTGCTTGACTGCATATTCTTCACATGAAGAATGCGTTGACAGTCTTGTTGTTAAGGTGTACCCAAGATACTTATAGCTGTTAACTACTTCCAGTTTACTACTATTATAAAACCATATTTCTCCTGAAGCAATATGGCCTCCCTTTCTGAAAATCATTACTTTTGTTTTGTCTAAATTAACAGTCAGGCCCAAAGATTCAGAGGCTTTCTGGAGATTACTGATCTGGTTTTGCAGACCTGCCGATGTAGAGGAACATAGCACATCGTCTACGAATAACAGTAGAAATATTTCTTCAAGTCCTGAGAGCAACTGACGCCTCGGTCTACCATTTTGTCGGACAAAATCAGCACCCTCAGATATAAGCAGAGAACAAAATCAGCAGGTTAAATAAGCACCCCTGCTTCACGCCAAGAGAACATTCAAAGAATTCAGAAATACTACCACCCCATCTTACACGTCTGGACAGATGAATACACAGACTTTAACATATTTACCGTTTTGGACGAGGTTATCAGTTTTTGAAGTGTTTCCCATGATTGAGAGAGAGAGAGAGAGAGAGAGAGAGAGAGAGAGAGAGAGAGAAGAGAGAGAGAGAGAGAGAGAGAGAGAGAGAGATTGCTTTTGTGTTTCCTGTACTTATTTGTTGAGCTTATGATTACGATGAATGAATAAAATTTTGTTTAAACCACAGAGAGAGACAGACAGACAGACAGACAGACAGACACAGACAGAGAATCTTCTCAGGCTGTGCTCTATGTGTGGACCGGTCTGGTATGCTCGTTATCCTCAGTCGGAACCCCTGAGGTCCAGTAGACCATCCACTAGTTACTACGGCTTTCCTGCCGGTGCCGAGCGGGATCCGAACTGAGCGGTGCATCAGTGGAGGTGAACTGATTCCAACAACAGTTCCACAACAACTTCTCTACTGTCTAAACGTTTTGTGTTTATCAGAGTGTAGGCAGACATGAAAAGGTCACGCTTAAATTCTTCAAACTCGAACGAATTTAGTCGGGACAAACGTTTATTGAAGGTCGGATTCGAGGACCACTCCAAATAGGTTAGAGAAACCTGTCACGCTTCAATGTTGCTTTTATTGTTGTTACCGTTATTGTGGCTGTCGTTGTTGTGCGGGTGTGCGTGTGTTGGTGTGGTTGTTGTTGTTGGTGGTAGTGGTGGTGGTATTAGTTGTGTGTGCGTGCGTGTGTGTGTATGTGTGTTTGCGTGTGTATGAGTGTGTGCGTGCGTGTGCGTGCGTGTGTGTGCGTGTGTGCGTGCGTGCGTGTATGTATGTGTGTGTGTGTGTGAGTGCGTGCGTGCGTGTGTGTTTGTATGTGTGTGTGTGTGTGTGTGTGTGTGTGTGTGTGTGTGTGTGTGTGTGTGTGTGTGTGTGTGTGCGTGTACGTGTGCGTGTGCGTCTGTGCGTGCGTGTGTGTGTGTGTGTGTTGTGGCTGTTTTCGTTACAAGGGTTACTCTGGATGACTGAAGTGGTCCTCGTCCCCCCCCCCCCCCTCGCCCCCTCCCCCCGCCCCCATCTCCCCCACCCCCCACCAGTGTCTCCCCCTCCCCCGCCCCCGAGCGAACGAAAACACACTAGGTTTCCAATGTACTACGACGTTGACGAAATGGTTACTAATCCTCCCCTCTCCGTTGTCCCCCACCCCTCCCTTCCCCCTTCTCGTTATTACCATTAATTACGTCCTCCACCGCCATCACAGAAGCCCACGTAACCGTCAACACTGCCGGACCTCCCCATACGTTTGTCCCCCATCTTAGTATTTTGTGTGTGTGCAAATTGCCGTTAACGCGAAAGTATCGGCACTGGAGCCACAAGACCACAATGATACCGTAGCGTCATTTGCAATACTGATGGCACTGGTAAAGAATTCTGCCCGCCGTCTGCTTCCTCCATCATCATCCAGTGGTGAACCCATCATGTAGGATAGGCGTTGTTAATGGCTAAGAACCAAGGCAGGTTCTGGGCGTCTTTCCCGGCATACAAATCGGGCCCCTTCAAGTATTATTCTCCTTCTTCCTTTTATTTACTGAAAGTCTTTTTCACATAAGTGATATTAGATTGATCTTACAATTATCATGCTAACGACATGCATCAGCAAGCTGCACCAACAGAAATGTATGTTAAAAAAAATAACCTCACCTGATTTGCAATCAACGTGTATCAGCAAGTTGCGCCAATAGACGAGGACCACTTCCGTGGGGGTGAGTGCGTACGCGTATATATGTGTGGGTGTATAAGGGTGGGGGTAGGGGTGAGTGCGTACGCGTATATATGTGTGGGTGTATAAGGGTGGGGGTGGGGGTGGATGCGTACGCGTATATATGTGTGGGTGTATAAGGGTGGGGGTGGGGGTGGATGCGTACGCGTATATATGTGTGGGTGTATAAGGGTGGGGGTGGGGGTGGATGCGTACGCGTATATATGTGTGGGTGTATAAGGGTGGGGGTGGGGGTGGATGCGTACGCGTATATATGTGTGGGTGTATAAGGGTGGGGGTGGGGGTGGATGCGTACGTGTATATATGTGTGGGTGTATAAGGGTGGGGGTGGGGGTGGATGCGTACGTGTATATATGTGTGGGTGTATAAGGGTGGGAGTGGGGGTGGATGCGTACGCGTATATATGTGTGGGTGTATAAGGGTGGGGGTAGGGGTGGGTGCGTACGTGTATATATGTGTGGGTGTATAAGGGTGGGGTAGGGGTGGTGCGTACGCGTATATATGTGTGGGTGTATACGGGTGGGGGTGGGGTGGATGCATACGTGTATATATGTGTGGGTGTATAAGGGTGGGAGTGGGGGTGGATGCGTACGCGTATATATGTGTGGGTGTATAAGTGTGGGGGTAGGGGTGGGTGCGTACGCGTATACATGTGTGGGTGTATAAGTGTGGGGGTAGGGGTGAGTGCGTACGCGTATATATGTGTGGGTGTATAAGGGTGGGGGTGGTGGGGGGAGGGGGGGGGGCAGATGAGCTTACTTGAGAGAAGGCACTCTAAGACCCCACTATTATATATATGTATAACTCTGGAACACACTTCCAACAGAAATTGGATTCTGTCAGTGAGCCTCTTCCTTTAAATCAGCACTTAAAACTCACCTGTTTCCAACATGATATTGACTGGAGTGCGTGTGTGTGTATGCGTGCATACGTGTGTGTGTGTGTGTGGTGGTGGTGTGTGTGTGTGTGTGTGTGTGTGTGTGTGTGTATTTGTGCGTGTGTGCGATAGCAGGTTATATCTGTTTGACTCAATGCGTCTGTGGCATTTTGAGAACATTGTCATTGTAAATGTTGTTAATAATTGTAAAGCGCTATGAGCTCCTGTAAGAGAATGCGTTTATAAATGTAAGTTATTATTATTATTATTATTATTATTATTATTATTCCTAACCATATGGCCCCTGGAGCTTCTTCGGTTCGGTTTCCGTTTGAAGAGCGGACAACTCAGTCGAAGGAAGAGTTGTCTCGCTGGTTTTACCCTGCTCTCTCTTCAGTACTCTTACAATGAAAGATGTGTCGGGTAACGTGATCGCCAGTCGGTCGCAATCTCGAATCGGACAGCAATGGTATAATATAAAATGGTTTCATTTCTCTGTTAAGACGAAAATGGACGAGAGAGAGAGAGAGAGAAGAGAGAGAGAGAGAGAGAGAGAGAGAGAGAGAGAGAGAGAGACAGACAGACAGACAGACAGACAGACAGACAGACAGACAGACAGACAGACAGACAGACAGACACAGAGACAGACAGAGCGAGAGAGACAGAGAGAGAGAGAGAGAGAGAGAGAGAGACACACACACACACACACACACACACACACACACACACACACACACACACACACAGAATGACAACAGAATTTATTGTTTCAGGCTAAAAACGATCTTAAGCAACACTGCAACGGAACCAATTCCAAATGTGTGTGTGTGTGTGTGTGTGTGTGTGTGTGTGTGTGTGTGTGTGTGTGTGTGTGTGTGTGTGTGTGTGGGTGGGAGAGAGAGAGAGAGAGAGAGAGAGAGAGAGAGAGAGAGAGAGAGAGAGAGAGACAGAGACAGAGACAGAGATAGAGACAGACGGACGGAAGGACGGAAGCCACAGAGACAGACAGACAGACAGACAGACAGAGACAAACAGAAAGAGAAAGAGATCAGAGAGACAGAGACGGAGAGAGATCCGATCATGTTTTTGGTGTTCTTGTGTTAAACGACCAACGACAATATAATTAGCCACCAAGGAACACACAGACATTTACTCACATCGTCAGGTCATCAAAGTCCTCCATCTCGGACAGAGAGATGCGGTTGTATCCTCGCAGTGCCATCTTCATCAGTTCACTTCCGGTCTGACGCTGTCTCTGCTAGCTTCCCTTTGAGACTCCGCCTTTCAAGTTACGCGCTAACTTCCGGTAGATTCCTGTGGAGGCTGTCAGCTCGTCTGTGGTGAACCTGTCGGTTTCTTCGTAAATGTCTGACTGAGCACGCTACTTCCACAGGGGTTGTGTATGATCAGTAAATGAACGGCGAAACATTGGCATACTTCGGTTGCAGGAATTGGTTACACGGACGCAAGGCACTAGTTATCAATGGTCATTGGGCATTGGATGATAATATATATATATATATGTATGTATATCACAAAACTCACGAACAGCTCGCTTGCTATATATCAGAAGTGACACATACCTTTAGAATGTGACCATGACACTTGACTGTTTTTCACAATGGTAAACTTCCTTGGTTCTTAGCTTTGTGGAATGGTTTATGTGATTACCCTTGGACCAAAGTTTCTTTGCACGATTATGTTTTGATGCATTCCTTGAACTGTTTCCTAAGCTGGCGTCTTTTCTAAATTCTGAATCTTTTCCTTGAGATGAATGTCCCTAGGCACCCAATAATGCACAATCACAGGTTTAAAAGGACAGGACACAAAAATAAACACATAATCAACAAATGGTCGGAAAAGACTCAACACAAAACGGCCAAAATGCTCCTTATTGACAGCAGGAAGACAGGTAGATTCGACGGCGGCTTTTCGTACAAACGACTTCTTTATCGACAGGACAGATTTGATCGTATAATCCAGCCATACATCACTCCGCTTTGAATCCAGGCGTGACGTTGCTGCTAGTGAATTCTTTTGTCGTAATCCATTCTGCTTTCTCTCCAGTCAGAACAGCAGTCGCGTCGGCGTCGTTTCAAGCTGTACGTATCTATGCACATACATACCATGCTTCATTCCAAATGCAACTCAGCCGTGAAACAAATGTCGGTATCCAGCCTCACTCATTTGTCACACAATGCACGTTCTACAATATTCAAAGGAAATCCTCACTGAGTCTAACGATATAAAGCCGCGGACCACGTGATTCCCATTTGATGAACAATTCTGCCGAAGTAGAAGAAGAACATACAAACTGTCGAGAAATGACGGATCGCAGCACACCGGAGAAACAAACACAGTCTCGCCAAAACTCTTACGGAATTTCCACAACGAGACTCTCTCGTTCCAGTTCTTCACAGTTGCACGCCGGATCTTCCCTTCCACACTCCACCGTTGTTTTCTGTGGATTCAGATTTTACACAAATAGCCAGACGCTGGGAGGACAGAAACACAATCCAGGAAGCAGATCCACATCCACCTCCACGTCACTTAGTGGGTGTAAGAGCTCGCGGAATTCCTGCCTTGGAGGTTACAGAAGCCTTCAGAAACCGGAGCACACGTGTGGTGCCACGACACAAGAAAGGACACAGACTGTAAGACTCCAGCACCGGGTCATTCACGATGCGTCGAAGAACGTAGTTAGTCCTTGGATTTTAAAGTCCCGTTCCCAGCACAGTGGTCACCTCAGGACGAACCGAACAGCGAAGGTGAGGTGGACAGGAGACTTCAAGTGTACCAACACAGAACGATGCCCCAGGTCGGTTTCGTAATGCCTAACCATTCCGAGCCGAAACGAAGGGATGGACTTGCTCCACCGTGTCGTGAGAGGTTATGTGGACGGACTCAGCGATGAATGGCACTTCCTGAACGTAAAGGTCCGCCGCGTGTAACTTCCTGTCAAGCAGAAGTTAGTTCTTGGATTATATTACGTCACGTCAAGCGTCTCTGAAAATAAAAATACCTCGTCACACAGTTCAACTCCACTAACTTCTCTCTAGTTGTTTTTTCTTGTTTTTCCCCCGTTCTTGGAGTCCGTCTGACTCGTACAAGTATAAAGCTTGGTGAGGGGAATGACAGCACAAACGGACAGCGTCAACGGACAAATAGTCCTTCACGTACGCTCGAAGCCACTTGACCAGAAGCTTTAAGACCAAAGTCCGGCGAACGAGTCTTCGGTTCTCAAGGATGTGAAATGTCTTCAAGGAATTCAGTTGCGTCGGAAAAAGTGGAACCAGGCGCAAACCGATTCAGCAGGTGCGGTACGCACAACTTTCACTGCTACAGAAAATACAGCCACGCACTGACATCAGTGTCAGACTACACGTCATTCATTGTGTCAACTCCTCGCCGGTTCTGATTGGTGGTTTGTCGCTTCGCCATGCGCACTTGACTGCAGAATGAACTCTGTGGAGCCAATGAAGTTTGGGATGAAATTGGCTCAGGGGAATGTCATACGATTATGCCGCCTTCTGCTCTGAAAATGAATTTTTTGTACTTTTTGTGTGTGGACGTGTGTGTTGCTTTAAGGAATCCATGGACGCCAAATTTTGCTGGTATGGCACGTGCGTTAAGTCTCTAGCGCGTAAAACGATAAACACACACAAAAACAATAGTTACCAAATCAGTGAAGACGAAGAAAAATTCAGCACCTCACCTTACAACCACAACCAGGACACACAAAACTTTGAAGATACCTCGCGAGCGACAACACGAGTAAGTAAGTAGCTTGGTGCAACAACACGAACAACGACCGTAAAGAAATAAAGAAAAAAGAAAGAAAAAGAAAAAAAGAAAAAAAAACTATCACTCGACACGTTATATATATATATATATATATACAAAGGCTGTGCCAAAAAACAAATCCTGAGGAGCTCGTCCGTGTGAGGCTGTGCCCTGATAGGCTGTAACACGCAGGAAACGCAGGACACCCTGAATCAGCTGATGCTCGGGGGCAGAGGCAGCAACAGAGGAGCAGCACGGGAGGAACCTGCAGTCACCGGGCTGCCTGCCTCTTGAACGTGGGCCAGCGGGTAGCAGGGGGCGGCCCCAGCACTGTCCTACGGACAAGCGGTGAAACTGCAGCGGCCCGGAGTGGCGGAGCACACAGCGATCGATGTTTCACTTCTGCACGTGAAACACGCGCCACCTCCGCCGCCCCCGTTCTGCCCCGCCCCCCCATGGCTACCCGGCCGCCACCCGCCTCGCTCACCCCGCCCCTCGGACAGGTAAGAATGGAGGGTGCGTGTCGGGGGATGGGGTGGGTGGGGGGGGGGGGGGGGTGTTGTGTGGGAGGGTGTGTGTGTGTGTGTATGTGTGTGGCGGGGGATCGGTAAGTTGTAGGTAAGATTAAGGGGGTAAAATGCTGAGAGAGAGAGAGAGA
>JABMCL010000650.1:2070000-2077500 GCA_018857735.1 Alviniconcha marisindica
ATGAGGCTTGTATTTAGTAGGCGGACGACGTAGTGGCCACAAACTGCGTCGCAACAAGTGGGGTGACTTCTTTGTCATTTTTTTTTTTTTAGAACAGCTCGAATGAACGAACAACTGCTGGTGAGGTTGACAAAATATAACAGACCTAGAAAAATGTACTCCGCAACACGACGAAAAACAAGGAAACAATAAATGAATAATACACACGAGCGTTTTTAACATTTGTCTTCTTCGGGTGCAACAGTTGTCTATCTTCTTGCACCCGAAGAAGTCAATTTGTCGAAAGCGTTCGTGTATTATTGTTTCCTTGTTTTTCGTTGTATTGCGGAGTACATTTCCCTAGATCTGTTATATTTTGTCAACCTCACCAGCAAACTGTTGTTCGCTCATTCATCTTTTTTCTTCTTCTCTTTTTCTCTCTCTTTTTTTTCTGTCTTTAACCTGGTCGCCCCGACGTACTCTACAAGAGATTTCCTGTTCACCATTTCATATTTTCTTCTTTTTCTTCGCTTCTGTTCGTCTCACGTTAAGAAACTAGAGAGAAAAGAAGCCAGTCGTGATCATCATTATTACATTTGTTGCTGTTGTTTTTGGAATTGAGGGGCTTTGGGCACGAGTGCAGGTTGTATTCAGATTCCACTAACGCGTGTATGTGTGTGTGTGTGTGTGTGTGTGTGTGTGTGTGTGTGTGTGTGTGTGTGTGTGTGGTGTGTGTGTGTGTGTGTGTGTGTGTGTGTGTGTGTGTGTGAGAGAGAGAGAGAGGAGAGAGAGAGAGAGAGAGAGAGAGAGAGAGAGAGAGTTGTGAAAGGACACCAAACTATTCAGTTGCACCAGGAAGCTATCATATCAACAGGGAAACAAGTGCATCTCACGTTCATACGCAGAGGCAGAGCTGGAAGTCATGCGATTCTCATTTTCTGTGTGACAAAAACATGAAAACACCCGCACGCAAAATGTCAAAACCTTCTTGGGAGAACACAAAATGTCGAAACCTTGGTGCAAGAATACAAAATACATTTCTTTCGTTTTCAGTTCTGGATGTGTGAGTGCGTGCGTGCGTGCGCGCGCGCGCGCGTGTGTGTGTGTGTGTGTGTGTGTGTGTGTGTGTGTGTGTGTGTGTGTGTTCTTTGCTAACGCAAGGTCGAAGAAAAGATGAAAGTGACCACGCACGATCGAAGACTATTTTATATGATTCCTTTTTCATAATTATATGAAAGCTTTGTTGCAGAGGTATCAAACTGAGATGCCCGCGAGATACTTGGAAGTCTGATCATTGCTTGCCTATAAATGTGGTAGGCAAACCGATATGCCTACGATCGAGTTACTTGCAAACCTGATCTTTTACTTGGCCACCAATACAGTAGACAAACCGACAAACATACCCACGAAATATGAAGCCTGATCATTACTTGGTCACCAATACAGTAGACAAACCAACATGCCTACGAGTGACTAGCAAACCTGATCATTACTTGGCCACCAATACAGCTGGCAAATCAACATGCCTACGAGTGACTGGCAAACTTGATCATTGCTTGGCCACCAATACAGTAGGCAAACCGACATGCCTACGAGTGACTGGCAAACCTGATCATTACTTGGTCACCAATACAATAGGCAAATCGACATGCCTACGAGTGACTAGCAAACATGATCATTAGTGGGCCACCAATACAGTAGGCAAACCGACATGCCTACGAGTGACTAGCAAACCTGATCATTAGTGGGCCACCAATACAATAGACAAACCAACATGCCTACGAGTGACTAGCAAACCTGATCATTACTTGGCCACCATTGTAGTCGGCAAACCAACATGCCTACGAGTGACTAGCAAACCTGATCATTAGAGGGCCACCAATACAGTAGGCAAACCAACATGCCTACGAGTGACTAGCAAACCTGATCATTAGTGGGCCACCAATACAGCAGACAAACCGACATGCCTACGAATGACTGGAAAACCTGATCATTACTTGGTCACCAATACAATAGGCAAATCGACATGCGTACGAGTGACTAGCAAACCTGATCATTAGTGGGCCACCAATACAGCAGACAAACCAACATGCCTACGAGTGACTAGCAAACCTGATCATTACTTGGCCACCATTATAGTCGGCAAACCAACATGGCTACGAGTGACTAGCAAACCTGATCATTAGTGGGCCACCAATACAGTAGGCAAACCAACATGCCTTCGAGTGACTAGCGAACCTGATCATTAGAGGGCCACCAATACAGTAGGCAAACCGACATGCCTACGAGTGACTGGCAAACCTGATCATTACTTGGTCACCAATACAATAGGCAAATCGACATGCCTACGAGTGACTAGCAAACATGAACATTAGTGGGCCACCAATACAGTAGGCAAACCGACATGCCTACGAGTGACTAGCAAACCTGATCATTAGTTGGGCACCAATTACAGTAGACAAACCAACATGCCTACGAGTGACTGGCAAACCTGATCATTACTTGGTCACCAATACAATAGGCAAATCGACATGCCTACGAGTGACTAGCAAACCTGATCATTAGATACAGCAGACAAACCGACATGCCTACGAGTGACTAGCAAACCTGATCATTAGTTGGGCCCACCAATACAGTAGACAAACCAACATGCCTACGAGTGACTAGCAAACCTGACCATTGCTTGGCCACCATTGCAGTCGGCAAACCAACATGCCTACGAGTGACTAGCAAACCTGATCATTAGTGGGCCACCAATACAATAGACAAACCAACATGCCTACGAGTGACTAGCAAACCTGATCATTACTTGGCCACCATTGTAGTCGGCAAACCAACATGCCTACGAGTGACTAGCAGACCTGATCATTAGAGGGCCACCAATACAGTAGGCAAACCAACATGCCTTCGAGTGACTAGCAAACATGATCATTAGTGGGCCACCAATACAGTAGGCAAACGACATGCCTACGAGTGACTGGCAAACCTGATCATTAGTTGGGCACCAATACAGTAGACAAACCAACATGCCTACGAGTGACTAGCAAACCTGATCATTACTTGGCCACCATTGTAGTCGGCAAACCAACATGCCTACGAGTGACTAGCAAACCTGATCATTAGTGGGCCACCAATACAGTAGGCAAACCAGCATGCCCACGAGTTACTTGCCAACCTGATCATTACTTGGCTACCATTATAGTCGGCAAAAGGCAACGGACCGGTATTTTGTACTACGTATCCTAATGGCAAAGGAAGGCAACTACCGCAAGACTTGATATGAAGCAGACCATACCAGAGTTCTCCAATCACACGCAACCAACATTGATTACCTGCCCCTTGTAATCCACTCCAAATTACTTCCCCTATCCCCACTTACTCCCCGTTCGATCCATCCCAGAGTTGTTGTTCCTAACACGAGTGAGGAAGCACCCCATGATGAGTTCGAGACTTCTGACCAGCCACGGTGGCAGTCGGGTTTTCCGGACTTGGATCGTACAAATGTGTTGCTGGGTCTCACTAGCAATGATTCCCGTTTAGGTCAGAAACAACCCAAAGCCTGGATTTATCGTTCTCGCGTCGTTCTCGGTATTTTGGCTGTAGCAGGAGCACTTATTATAATGGAAATTATTATTCTGCTATTAAGTATTGTTCTTTGAGACTTAAAAAGAATTGTAATTATAAACAACGCGATGTTGTTTTTGTTTTTGTTTTTTGTTTTTTTGTTTTGTTTTATCGTCACAGAAATACCACCGCTTTACGTCATTTTGAACCTATATCACACTTGGTGTTTTGAGCGATTTACTGGCAAAACGTGACTTGGCTCTAGAGCCTGCACTGTAAAACGGCCGAGGTCGAAAACGCAAGTATGCTCGGCCATTAATTTTGCCAGAACTAACGAAAGCACTGCATGCTTTGGAACTGTCCAAGACGGAGCACGAGCATGTTACTGCGCTTTCTCGGAAACGACGAGTTTTGACTTGATAGCGTGACGCCGAGAGCTGAAGGAGGAAAAGATGCAGACTCCATAAAAGCTTTTGCCTGTTTCTCTCGTCAAGTGGCGATACCTCCCTGCCCCGTCATTTACACTCCTTCGGCGGGTGTCACTCTTAGTGTCATTATTTGTACAGGGCCAGTTCACAAGTTTCCTAGCGGCTCTTTCGCCAGTAACAGGAGGCTGCCATTACTGTTACTAAAATTAGAAAATATTTCATTGAGAACCGGTTTCAAGAAAGACGAAATTCTGCACAGAATGTGGTGTTACTGTTGTTTTAATTTACACTACAAAATTAGAAAATAATTATGTCCGCGATTTTTGGTTTGGAAAATAATGGCCAAGGGGCACGCAGAATAGATTTAGTTCTGTCAGGAGTTTATTTTTTAATTTTTATATTTTTAAAATATCTGAAACGAGAATGACTGCCAGCGTTCTAAACAGCGTTCTTTTGGACCTTTTTATGTTTCTATCAGGAGTAGTGGGGAACGCTGTGCAGTCCACGGCTGTAGTTACAATCAGGAAGAAAGTTCTTCGAATGCAGTGCTTCGATCAGAAGCTACTGAGTAGATAGGAATGTTCATACGGACACCCTCTTAACGACTCCACAAAATGCCAGACAATGCCGATGCAAAGACACAATGGTTATGGGCACACTGCGAATGTTTGATTCGATAAAAACAAAAACAAAAATCGTGTTTGTCTGTTCGTTTTATTTCCGCGACAAAAAGCTGAAAGACGAAAATAATGCCGGTGTGAGAGGAAATGACCGAGCAGATAGACTGGTGGGCATGGCAAAGCAACCCTCACAAGTGGCTTCCTGCTCGGAAGATGTGAAGTGTTGAGGAGCTTGAGACGTGTGTGTGTGTGTGTGTGTGTGTGTGTGTGTGTGTGTGTGTGTGTGTGTGTGTGTGTGTGTGTGTGTGTGTGTTTCGAATTTGACCTCAGGGTGCAGCCATGTTTATTCGCTTTTTATTAACACAGAGCAGAAACAGGTTGTCTCTAACGAATGAAAAAACGAATATAGAATGAACTAGATAGATCTATGGATAACTGGCTTTTAACGCAGGAACACACACACACACACACACACACACACACACACACACACACACACTCACACTCACTCACTCACACGCACACACACACTCACTCACTCACTCACTCACACGCACGCACACACACACACACACACACACACACACACACACACACACACACACCACTCACACGCACACGCACGCACACATACACACGCACTCATGTGCGCGCGCGTGCATACACACACACACGCAGACATACGCACGCACGTACGGAAGCACTCTGTACGTACGAACTCAAGCACACACACACGCACGCTCGGGGAGAAAAAAAAGAGAAGGAAGTTCCTTTTGAATAAAACCTTTCGTTTGCAGAAAAGGTCAGTTGAAACGGAGACGGGAGCAACGTGGCAAGACGTGAACGGCAGAAACAGAATATGATCTCCACAATATCATCTCTCACCCTTCAGAAATAGAACACAAGCTCCACAGTAAAGCATTGCGCCCTTTTTGGAAGCGGAATATATACAGGACCGCATAAGACTACGGGTGTAGAGACGAACTCGAAAAATCCTTCCTTTTCTCTTTCTTCCAGTCCCGCTGGGGCTTAACCTTTCTGTTCCCAGTGAGTACCGTTTACTATCTCAAGGATTGCACTTGCCTTGCCTTTACGACTTCGATACCTTTATCTGAGAGGAGCCACATGGACTCGACTCCAGTTATTCACTGTGGAGAAATCCCTGAGATGGTCCATCCCCAGGACCAAAGAACGACGTCCTGATCGATATATTCATCTCATTACCGCCTTCCTCCTTCTCCTCCCTTCGTCCTCATCGTTCTCAGAACCATACCACCACAGTCACCGTCATCCTTATGAATACCGTCACAATATTCGTCAAAACCGCTATTATCATTGCTACCTTTATTTTCATGTTTATATCTGTTCATATCTGTTCATGCTTAGCAAAGACTAGTTGTTAGACAGGTTTTTGACTGAACCTAAACTACAATCCTTGTAAAATAAAGTTTTCGAGTTCGAGTTCGAGTTCATCATCATCACTACTACCAGGACCACAGCCATCACCATCCTGATCGTCGTCGTCTTCATTGTCGTCATCATCACCACTACCACCACCGCCATTATCTCCATCATCATCACAACCAGCACCACCATCATCAACGTCATCATGAATATTAATAAGTTCTTCATTCTGGAATGTCTGACCTCATCTGCCGTCACATGTGATCATCTCCATCTGGAGATCTTTTCCCACTTCGTCTGTTGTCATGTCTGATCCTCTCGATTTAGACATCCTGCTTTGTCACGTTATCTGTTGTCATGTCAAATCCTCTCCAACTATATTTCTTGTCCTTAACCGTAACTGCTGTCACGTCTCTCGATTTAGATATCTTGTTTTCTCACTTCATCTATTGTTACATCCTCTCCAACTAGAGATCTTGTCCTCTTACCTTAATTGCTGTCACGACTGGTCCTCTCGATTTGGACATCTTGTTTTATCACCGTATTTGTTGTCTGATCATCTCCCCTCCCAGTTCTCCCTTTATCATCATGTTCTCACGTCAGATCCTGTCCATATAAAAATCTTGTCTTGTCACTCCATTTTCTTGTTACTATTATTATAATAAAATAGGTCATCCTGTTCAAAGTCACAACCAGTTGAAAGAGGTTCCCATGGTGACTGCCTACGGAACATAAACAGCTACTAAAGATGTGTTATTGTGCATTGATAGATAGATGGATGTTCGGTTCTTAACGTTGTGATTTAATGACATGTGTTTTGAATTTTTGTAAAATAATGCAAGAACTGAGTGACTATCTCCATTTAAGGGGTCTTGTTTTCTCACGTCATCTCTTGCCACTGTTGATCCTCTCCAATTAAGCGGTCTTGGCCTCTCACCTAATCTGCCTTCAGGTACGATGCTTTCTAACCGCAGAAGATCTTGGCCTCTCACCTAATCTGCCTTCAAATACCATCGTTTCTAACCGCAGAGGATCTTGGCCTCTCACCCTAGATACATGCATTCAGCAGCGTCTTGTTCCTGTGTCCTTCAGAACGTCTTCATCGCCTTCTTAAACGTTGCAGGCAGACTGAAGCTAGATTGCAATCTGATCGATTCCCAGATTTGATTTCTCTTCTGTCTGTCGACCTCTGGCTGCAATTCTGGTTGCAATGGTTTTTTCTTTTTCTTTTTTCTTGACTGAATGACTTAAGGCGTTGGACGCTTGCCTGCTCTTTCTCTCGTTTGTTGTTGGATCATTCAAACGCTCTTCCAGCACTTTGCGAGGCTGGCTGACATCTTGACAGGGTAGCAAAGACCTAGGCGCTAGTTCCAGCGACAGCTCAAGTGAAAGGCAATGTTTAAGGCAATCGATCGACACAGGCAGAATAAGCATCCTCTTGGGCTTTGAGTGAAGATCGTGACACGAGTTTCCTCGAGGACAATTGAATTGACAAGCTTCGCTGA
>JABMCL010000650.1:2092500-2122500 GCA_018857735.1 Alviniconcha marisindica
CTTGTTTCCTGCACGTGCAACGCGTGTTTGGGAGACACCGGGGTTGATAAATCCGTGTGTTGCTAGAGGGGTCGCCGCTTTACGCAACAACGGCTACGGAGAGAGGGGAGGAGAGGAGAGAGGAGGGAGGGAAGGGGAGAGAGGGGAGGGAGAGAGAGGGGAGAGAGAGAGAGAGAGGAGAGAGAGGGAGGGAGGAAGGGAGAGAGAGGGAGAGAGGGAGGAAGAGAGAGAGAGGGAGGAAGAGAGAGAGAGGGCGAGAGAGGGAGGGAGAGGGAGGGAGAGAGAGGGGGGGGAGAGAGAGAGGGAGGGAAAGAGAGGGAGAGACAGGGGGAGAGAGAGAGGAAGAAGAAGAGGAAGAAAGAAAGAGAGAGAAGAAAGGAGCAACAAACAAACAAAACAAAAAAAGGCACCAAGAAATTGAGACAAAAAGAAACAAAACAAGAAGAGAGAGAAAAAGAAAAAGACAGCAAAAAAAAAATGAAAAGACAGCATTAAAAAGAAAAAGAAAAAAAGAAAAAAAAGACGTCGGGTTGTGGCATGAGCGGTTAGTGACTGCAAAACGCATTTGATGGGAGCACCAAGTGGCTGACACTGGGCCGGGGCCGGAGATCGATTGAATCAATCCCACCCTCAATGCCCCGCGCTCGTTGCAACGTGATTAGCCTCCCTCCTTCAAAGCCGACTCTTTCACGTGGGGAGGAAACATCAGCCCGCTGGACCGGAAGTCATCTTTGAGGCGTGCGTGTTGGGAAGTGTCAGCGGCCGCGCCTCACTGCCCCATCTACTGACGGTTCGTGGCCGTCGGGTGGAGGCAGGAGGGTTGAGGAAAGGTGGGTAGGGGGGGTGAGGGTGTTGGGAGGGGGCCAACTGTCATATAAAATGTTTACGTACTGTTGTTTCGGGGCGGCCGGTCAGCCGTGAGAAGCCAGCGAGTTCACGGCCCTGCTCACATTTGAAGTTTGACGTCCTTTAAAAGTTTCGGGGGTTCCTCAGCCTGGGGATGGCGGTTGTAATTGGGGGAAGGGGGGGGTTTTTTTTTTTACGATGTGGCAGGGAAAGTACACTGGCGTCGACTCGAAAGTTTGCTCTGTTTTTTTGTTGTTGTTATTTTTCTCTGTTCCCCACCCCCACC
Organism: Alviniconcha marisindica; assembly: GCA_018857735.1. Lineage (NCBI taxonomy): Eukaryota > Metazoa > Mollusca > Gastropoda > Provannidae > Alviniconcha > Alviniconcha marisindica. Next base: position 2,093,633 of record JABMCL010000650.1, read on the forward strand.
CCACCCCACCTCCCCCACCCCCCGACCCCCACCCCCGCCCTGCTTCTTTATCAAGGTTAGACAATCTGGCTCTTATCTCTGCACAAGACCGTTCTGTGTTCGTGTGGATCTTCTGACGATCACAGACAGATCGAGACCGTGTGGCCTGAATGTCAGCGACCGACTTTCTCGCGAGGTGTTTAGACAGAATGCTAATAAGCAGATGACGGTGGGGCTGCGCCTGATGTTAGACAATGATCTTGTTTTATCCCGAGCTTCTCTACGTACACTTCTCGGAGCCTAGGCACAGAAAATATCAGTTCGCGGGACTGGAGCAAGGCCAGCGTTGTTGCCATCGGAGAAACATGTTAATTCACAGAGGGAGCAGGATTATTTTCTTGGCTCCTTATATTAAACGGACCGGCAGTGGCGCACAAGCTGAACGCCACAACATCCGACGACACACCGACGCCTCGGCCGTAACTGAGACACACCGAGTTAGCCTTGATGTTGTCTGACAGAAGCTGCACCAGGGGATGTTCCAGGGAAATGCGGTGTCGTGTTGGATGAAGTCTGAGGCTCGTCGTTGTGCTCGCGCTGCCTTTTGGGTTAGAGAGGTAGTTAGTTAGTTGGTGCTTTGAGCCCATTCAACCACATAGGGTATATCAGGGCTAATATGGGTTAGAGACGATCTTCAAATAGAACGTCATACTGTCTGCCAGAGAGGTAGTCAGTTAGTTAGTGCTTTGAGCCCAGTCAACCACATAGGGTATATCAGGGCTAATATGGGTTAGATTATAATTATCAGGGCTAATTTGGGTTAGAGACGATCTTCAAATAGAGCATCTTGCATACTGTCTGCCAGACGATCAGCTAGCTTTGGAGAAAATAGAAGGCCTGGCGACGTTGATGCCATGGACTTTCCAGACCATCGATGTAATAGTTCTATGCTGGTATTTTGGACCTTTCCAGTATACACCTTAATAATGCCATGTCCGAAGAGGATATGTCCGGTATGTCAAATATTGTGCAATCAGGTCCCCCCCCCCCCCCCTCCACACACACACGCCCCACCCGAAGTTATGAAAGTTGAATTGTTGCGATTGGTTCAGTTAAACTGAGCTAAAGTTTCAACAAACAAACGGAAAGACGTCGGAAGACGTCACATGAACACGACAACACAGACCTGAATCGCCTTCAGTAACTCTCACCTGACATGCGAGTAAATACAATATACATAAAGCCTACCCGAGGCACATACATGCTAATTTGAACTGATTTTGCGAGTAAATGCATTGTACATAAACCCTACCCCAGGCACATCCATGCTTATTTGAACTGATTTTGCGAGTAAATGCAATGTACATAAACCTTACCCCAGGCACATCCACGCTAATTTGAACTGATTTTGCGAGTAAATGCAATGTACATAAACCCTACCCCAGGCACATCCATGCTTATTTGAACTGATTTTGCGAGTAAATGCAATGTACATAAACCTTACCCCAGGCACATCCACGCTAATTTGAACTGATTTTGCGAGTAAATGCAATGTACATAAACCTTACCCCAGGCACATCCACGCTAATTTGAACTGATTTTGCGAGTAAATGCAATGTACATAAACCCTACCCCAGGCACATCCATGCTAATTTGAACTCATTTTGCGAGTAAATGCAATGTACATAAACCTTACCCCAGGCACATCCATGCTAATTTGAACTGATTTTGCGAGTAAATGCAATGTACATAAACTCTACCACAGGTACATCCATGCTAATTTGAACTGATTTCGATTCATCCCAGCTGCCTCCTTGCGGAAACTGGTTTTGGCGTGTTGCAGCAGACGTTGAGACAAGCGGTCGGGCGAGGCGACGGAACGTCTTGCCAGCAGCACCACAGAAGGATCTGCTAGCTACGTGGCATCGATCGCATTGTTATGTTGGCTGCGGAGTCAGGTTACGGCGTGTCCTATCGCCCTCTTATAGTCCATAAAGCAACACTTTGTCCGCTCTCTCGCCTGGTTGCCGTAAAGCGAGGCCAGACCGGAAGCAGGCTGGTGTTCGACAGCTGTGTAACGACATCCCAACCATCTTTGAAGCCCTGCCCTCCCCCCCTCCTTCCTGCACCTGCACCCCCACCCCCCACCCCCCAAAAAAAACTTCCCTTTCTCTTCACCGGGGGGTCAATGAAACACTTTTTGTTGTTGTTGTTTCGCCAGTGAAGCATTTTCCTTCTGGCTTTTCTCCCCACAAAATCGGGTTATTCCAGAGAAATTTGTTTGAGCGTGCTATCGCCTGACGACAAAGAATTATCGCCTGCCATATTTTCTGCCCCGATCGGTTCGGGACTCCTTAATTTGTGGGCTAGGTGTTTGATGCCCTGTTTATAGGGGCCTGGCCCCGGCTGTCAATGAACTTGAAATGCGAAACATGTGTGAGGAGAGGAGGAGAGCTGAGATTTGACGTAACTGTTAATTTTGGTCTGGGTTTTGTGAAGTTTTAACCTTTCAGTTTTCTTCTTCAACGTGTTTAGGTGTGATTTCTTTTCTGTTTCTGATCGTCCTGAGGTGACCTTAAGCGGCTGATGGGATGTTTTAACCTTTCAGTTTTCTTCTTCAACGTGTTTAGGTGTGATTTCTTTTCTGTTTCTGGTCGTCCTGAGGTGACCTTAAGCGTTGATTGGTGTTTTAACCTTTCAGTTTTCTTCTTCAACGTGTTTAGGTGTGATTTCTTTTCTGTTTCTGATCGTCCTGAGGTGACCTTAAGCGGTTGATGGGATGTTTTAACCTTTCAATTTTCTTCTTCAACGTGTGATTTCTTTTCTGTTTCTGATCGTCCTGAGGTGACCTTAAGCGGTTGATGGGATGTTTTAACCTTTCAGTTTTCTTCTTCAACGTGTTTAGGTGTGATTTCTTTTCTGTTTCTGATCGTCCCGAGGTGACCTTAAGCGGTTGATGGGATGTTTTAACCTTTCAGTTTTCTTCTTCAACGTGTTTAGGTGTGATTTCTTTTCTGTTTCTGATCGTCCCGAGGTGACCTTAAGCGGTTGATAGGATGTTAACATCTAGGAACTAACTTTGTATATATAGTTTTATCGTTTAATGTTCTTTCTGATACCAGTATACAAAATGGTAAACACATCATACAATAATTCACAAGCTTTGCAGTGGACCCATTTGCAGTGGACCCATTGTTACATCTTTCTAATCAGCTTTGAAATTTCACTTCTTCGGGCTATTATATTGATTCTCTCTCTCTCTCTCTCTCTCTCTCTCTCTCTCTCTCTCTCTCTCTCTCTCTCTCTCTCTCTCTCTCTGTGATGTGTGTGTGTGTGTGTGTGTGTGTGTGTGCGTGTGTGTGTGTGTGTGTGTGTGTGTGTGTGTGTGTGTGTGTGTGTGTGTGTGTGTGTATGCATTCATGCATGCATGTGGTTGTGTGTGTATGTGTGTGTGCGTGTGTGTGTGTATGCTTGTGTGCGTGTGTGTGTATGCATGTGTGTGTGCATGCATGTGTGTGTATATATGCATGCATGCATGTATGTGTGTGAGGGGGGGAGTGTGTGTGTGTGTGTGTGTGTGTGTCCGGTCGCACGAGTTTGTTTTTGACTTTGTTTTGGTTCTTTGCTCTGTAATGGATTATGTGCTCCAACTTGGAGAAACAGCACATAAAAGAGTACATTGTTATTATTGTAGATCGTATAAGTCTAGTTATCTGACATCATTACTTGATCGAATTAACATTTGTGCATAGCTGCACAAGAGTTCCTTCTTCTTTTCTTTGTTCCTTCCTTCTTTCGGTCCTTTCCAGCTTATTTCCTTCTATTGTGACCTGTTTTCACTTGTATTTTTGTGCTGAATTTTGACAAAGTTTGCATCGCTTTCTCAGGCCGAGACCGTAGCCAGCCTTTTTCGCAAGGTCTTGTGGTCCAACATCATTACTTGATCGAATTAAGATTTTGGATACTACGGACAAAGAAATTAAGGTCCCTCCTATAGGGAACCCAGAGCTGACAAATGTTCTCCCTTTAAACCTGGAGGTGGTCAGAATGTAGCTACACATGCTTTGTCCAATGCCAGGAATTTCTTCTTTGTCATAATTTCTACCTTCCTGGTCCATTCACCTTCATTTGTTTCCAAATCATCTCCCTACCTGCGTCAGTTTTGGGTAACACAGTTTCCCATGTGGGTCAGAAGAATAAAACAAGTCACGCTTAATTAGTCACAAGCGATTCAAACAGGTTCCCGTGGTGAGTGCGTATTGAATATTAGCCCTTTTACTGCCGTGGTGTCACTCGTAAACGCCCAATAAAAGTGCGAAATTTGAAATCCTTAGTCTTTTTTGTTTTCTTTTTCGCATTAGCATATGAAAGGTTTTTCATCAAAACGCACAGTGTTGAAAGTAGAATTGTTAAAGGACCAGAATATATACTGTTTGGGGGCGAGTGAATGCACTTTTCAGTCCGGAAACTTTACAGACTGGGGCAGTGAAGGAATTAATAGGTACCAAAACATGTATTATCGTGCATAGGTAGGTGGATTGATGGTTGGTTTTTGACGTTGTAACAGTGACTTAGACAAACCTGTGATTTAGTGACTTGTGTTTTGAGCTGGTGTAAAAAAAAAAAAAGAAAAGAAAAGAAAAAAAGAAGAGGAAGGTACAAATTCTCCTACAACATTGAGTGCTTCCCCCTTTTGTCCGCTGACGCTATACCAAGGATGGGTCCTGTCGGCGTATCGCACCTATAGTGCGCATCAAGATGAAGATCAAGATCAAGACGAAGAATGTGTGTTGTGATGATTCGTCCTGAGGTGACCCCATGCGGCTGACGGGACGTTAAAATCCAAGCACTAAACTAACTAATTTTCGCGAGGGATGATCAAAAGGCATTCAGACCCTAACATTGTGCAAGGCAAGCCTATCTATCCCCTTCACAGTGGAAGACGACTGTAAAAGCACGTAGGGACTGCCCGCTCCCATATCCACCTGAGATTGACAGAGTCTATCTCATTTCACATCCAGCCAGCTGAAACTAACAGTTTCCGGTTCCGGCAGAAACACCTGAGATATGCTTTTGAACCTTGCACCGTAAATTCCATTCCAGAAATCGTATACAGGTTGTGTGCAACGAATCAGCAGTCAGCTCTTATACAGACCTCGCAGACTGCTCTGCCCGTGGACAACGTTGAAACCACAGGCAGGTGGAAAATCACGGATCTTGTTTGTACTTTAGGGGTGCCGGAAAGCGAGGCTTGCAGTGTGAGAGTGACCCGGTTGGTTGACGGACTAGTGTGGAGGAAGACCGTCCACATCTCGAGCTTCGACTTCCGGCCTACCCTTTCCGGCGGCTTCCTCGGGCCAGTGGTCCTGCGTGCAATACATATAACGGACTCTGTCCATGGCAGGCCACCGCCTAATTCTTCTTCTTCAAGATCCAAACACAAAGGTTCAAAGTGACGCTGTTTATTAGGACAAAACACAATATGCGAATTTTCGGGGTAATCCCCTTTAATAAGCTACTAAACGACACTTAAACAACAATTAAACGGTGAGAAACGACTTTAAAAAAAATGAGACGGAGAGCTAATCCACTTATATTTTTAGGGGTGAGCTATGTATGGTTCTTCTACAACTTCTAGCTTGTCTATAACGCTGGCAGTCATTCTTGTTTCAGATTTTTTCTTCTTCTTCAGTGGTTGCTTTACGTCCACGGAGACCATAATATCAGGACGGCCACCTCAACTTTTACACAGCTTCTAGCTCTGTTTGACCAGTTCTTCCTCTTCTTCTTCTTTAGATGTTGCTTTACGTCCACAGAGACCATATGGACTGTTAAGGACGGGGAGCCCAGGACGGCCACCTCGACTTTCACACAGTTCCTGAGCTCTGTTTGACCAGTTCTTCCTCTTTCTTCTTCTTTAATTGTTGCTTTACGTCCACAGAGACCATAGGGACTATTAGGGACGGGGAGCCCAGGACGGCCACCTCGACTTTCACACAGCCCCTGAGCTCTGACACCACTGCCTAAGTCACAGCGCTATCTTTTCACGGGGACAGCAACCTTTTGTGTAACGAAGGTGTCGTTCTGATGTCTCCTCGGTAGACCCGATTGTTCATTTTTTGGGCCGCTGTGTGTAAACGGTCACTTAGCCGCTGTGTGTAAACGGTCACTTAGGCCGCTGTGTGTAAATGGTTAGTTAGGCCGCTGTGTGTAAACGGTCAGTTAGACCGCTGTGTGTAAACGGTCAGTTAGACCGCTGGGTGTAAAGGTTAGTTAGGCCGCTGTGTGTAAACCGTTAGTTAGGCCGCTGTGTTAAGCCGCTGTGTGTAAACGGTTAGTTAGACCGCTGTGTGTAAACCGTTAGTTAGGCCGCTGTGTGTAAACGGTTAGTTAGACCGCTGTGTGTAAACGGTTAGTTAGACCGCTGTGTGTAAACGGTTAGTTAGGACGCTGTGTGTAAACCGTCAGTTAGACCGCTGTGTGCACACGGTTAGTTAGACTGCTAGGTGTAAAGGTTAGTTAGGCCGCTGTGTGTAAACCGTTAGTTAGGCCGCTGTGTTAGGCCGCTGTCTGTAAACGGTTAGTTAGGGTGATGTGTGTAAACGGTCAGTTAGTAAGCTCTTGGGTAACGTCCTGTCAACCACATAGATTCACCTCAGAACGCCTGTGTCAGTGCGAAAAGGTAATCTACCTTTTCAAGGGTGTCTGTGCCTGTGGTTTGAGAACGTTGTATGTTTTCATTTCCGTCACTACGGCACACCTCTTAATCTTCCGTATCGCGAAACGTATCGCGCAGACTGAGTTTGCCTCGTCCATCGGACCCAGCCACAGACAGCGTTCACCGAAACACAAATACGTCGAAGACTCTGCCTTGTCTGTCTGTGCCCTTGTGCAAGTTTGCTGCAAGCCTTCAAGAGTGCGTGGGGCGCGCGGCTTTTAGGACGCCTCCATTTTTCTGCTTCATTTCTCTCCCCTCCTTGCCGCATTCCAGCAACATCGACCAAAGATTACAGTGTCACGTACGTCATGCTGTTTTAAATTTAGCGTTAAAACGGATTGCGGCGGTGTTTCCTTTTCACATCGCCACACAGAAGCATAGTTGTAGGAGATCTAAGAAGATAAAAAATGTCTGGCTATTTTATAGACTCATCGTTCTGTTGCGCTCTGTAAATTGTACAAATTCCCATCCCTACCTTGCCCCCAACGTACGGATGAAAGGGAAGGTTTGGCCCTGAAAGAGAAAATTTCACAGAATGTTCGTTATTCCAATTATGCTCGCTTTGAAGGGCTGATGCTAACTTCTGTGAATAAGAGAGGCGTTGCGAGTAGCCGGAAGTAGGTTTCAGACGGCGCGACCATGAACTGCAGACATATTTGCTGAGGTCATATGTTTAAACGTTACCTGTAAAAGACGGAGATGAAGAAACGTTACTACCCGTTGATGTCCAGATTAAGTGTTGATGTCTGGGTTGTATGTGAATACAGGAAACATAAATAGCTTGCACTAGGCAAAGCTACACTCCTTGCTAATAAACAATCTAGACATTCGTCTTACTCTTCAAACGAATTACCATCAACACCCGTGTTATTCTGTTTGTGTTCATTGCTTCGGAATCCTGCGAATCTCTGCCAGAGCAAGTAAGCTTTTGCCCGCTGCACACAAGTGCTTTGTCTTTGAAACTGGTTGTCTAAATATGCCGACATCCGTGTTCAGAGACAAACGAGTCAAACACGAAGTTCATTTGCTATAATCAGTATGATATTTGGCTGCAATAATAACCATGAGTAAAAAGAGAGCTCCTAGCCGGTTGTCTAGTGATACTCTGCGTGTGGTAAGGATGAATTAGGTTACCCTGCACAGATAAAGCTGGAGAGTGTGAAAGAACAACCCAAAGAGGTAATATGGAGCAATAATAATAATAATAATAATGTTGAAAGTATTTATAGAGCACAAACTCGTGACCGTAGAGACCGTGACCTAAGCAAGCGCGCGCGCGCGCGCAACACACACACACACACACACACACACACACACACACACACACACACACACACACACACACACACACACACACACACACACACACACACACACGGACACACACGCGCGCGCACACACAACACACACACACACACACACACACACACACACACACACACACACACACACACAGGCACCCCCACACACGAGCATATTGACTATAAAAAGCTTAATTTACACATCTTAAAACGGGCCGCAAACAGAGACTTGACATACGATGGCTGAAGACAGCAGTACGGAACGGAAAACATGGCGCGTCTGTAGTTTCGGGAACAGAAATGTTTTTAGGTTACGCTGAGTCCAGAGAGGGTTTTCGTCGGAGAGGAAGGGGAAGGTCATTCCATGTAGATGGAAAGAAAACAGAAAAGGCTCGGGCACCAACAGTGGAGAGACTGGTACGAGGAATCTGGAGGCTGAGAGTATCAGAAGCGGAGCGGAGAATACAGAGAATAGTTGATTTGTCACTGGACCCTACTGTGCAGCGTGGTGCACCTGGTGACTTAAGCCCGTTCTTAATCGGGCGAACATTTGCTTCGCGAACATAGTTCGGGATTTTCGTCGAACCTAAAAAATGTTCGGCGAACATAGTTGGTTCTTAATTGGGCGAACGTTTGCTTCGCGACAAGTTCGGGGTATTTGTCAAACGGCGACGAAGCTTTGTTTCGGGTCCAAAAAGCTTCGCTAAACATGTTCTGGGAATATTCGCCCAGTTCGGCGAACCTTGCCTCTGATTGGTTGAGAGCAAAGAGAGCTCTCCTGTGGATGAGGAAGAAATAAAAATAAAAATGGATGACGGTGTCGATACTTCACTCCCTTCGGAGGGAATTGACCTATTTGTTGACTTGTGGGAGGCGCAGCCTTGTCTGTGGGATCTAGAATGATATAGCAGTTACTTGAGTTACCCTTTGAGGGATGATTTAAGTATATTGACTTGACTCGACTTGACTTTAGCGTACATTTTGGATCATGCTGTCTGCTGCCCTTCTGCCGCAAGTTCGGGCCGAAGCTTGCATCTCATTATAAGTCAGTTAAGAACGAAGCATAATTCGTCGAACTGTCCGAACCATGTTCGGCGAAGTAAAAGTTCAATTAAGAGACGAATTATAGTTCGTCGAATTGTCCGAAGTACGTTCGGCGAACAGGCAGTTTGCTCAACTGAATAAGAACGGGCTTAACATTCAGCAGGTGAGATCTCGGCTTCAGGAAAGAGTGCAGCGGAAGGACGATCCCACAGAAAGTTCCAGAGGAAGACATGAGAGCTAGAGGACAGAGAGGAAAAGAACTGTTGGAGGAGCCACTCGCTACAAAACCGCGCGCTTACACAACCAGCAGCAACACGCTGTTCTGTTGCTGGGTATTGTGACAGACACTGCACGTTGATGGAACGAAGGCTTGGCTATCCCTCAGAGCCCAGTCACTCCAAGTCAAGTGGTTCCTTTTTCATTTAAAGGAAAATATGGCTGGCGCTTATGAATAGTAAACAAAAGAAAGTATGCCTTTGTGAATGAATCACCCAGTTTAAGAAGCATCCAACAACAGATAGGCAGAGTTGATTCCAGAAGCGTTATTAAATAGAATATGGAAATGCGCTGTAAAACGAAGCCTGTCAAACAGTCATGTGTATATACGCACGCAGTATATGAATGCGTGAAGTCTTCACGATTATGAACAGCTTCGAGTTAGCTGTGCCCAGAACCTATAAGGCTGCTGCGCGTAGTGACGAACAGTTTCCGGTCTTCGTTGGTCGTATGCTCCTGGTAGTAATTTTTATTGTGTTCCTGGTATTCATTTGTTATTGTGTTACTGGTATTTATCTGTAACGTGTTCCTGGTATTCATTTGTTATTTTGTTCCTGGTATTCATCTGTAATGTGTTCCTGGTATTCATTTGTAATGTGTTCCTGGTATTCATTTGTTATTGTGTTACTGGTATTTATCTGTAACGTGTTCCTGGTATTCATTTGTTATTTTGTTCCTGGTATTCATCTGTAATGTGTTCCTGGTATTCATTTGTAATGTGTTCCTGGTATTCATTTGTAATGTGTTCCTGGTATTTTTCTGTGATGTGTTCCTGGTATTCATTTGTTATTGTGTTCCCGGTATTCGTCTGGTACTGTGCTCCTGGTACTCATTTGTACTGTGTTCCAGGTATTTATTTGGTACTGTGTTCCTTGCTTTGTTTTGTGTTCCTGGTATTCCTTTGTACTGTGTTCCTGGTATTCATTTGTTATTGTGTTCCTGGTAATCATATGTAACTATGCTCCTGGTATTCATTTGTACTGTGTTCCTGGTATTCATTTATGACTGTGTAAAGTATTTGTTTACTGTCCACTGCAGTTCTCCACTCCGTGCCTATAAAAGCAATTTTTCAAACGGAATCAAATCATGTTGAAATCAGGCCCAGCTGCCGGAAGTCAAGATTGGGCGCTTTTGCAGACAGGAGCCATCATGTGAAAAAATGAGATCCGGGCATTAACCTACTTCGTTTTAGTGGCGAAATAAAGAAAAGCTCCTCGCTTCTGACGTGCAGATGAAAGGGGAGGTGGGAGGGATGGCCGAGGAAATCATAACAAATTGACTCCCCCGTCCTACACAGCTCTGTGAGGTTACAGCAGTCAGTCCGTACAGAAAATTGTCCTCTTTATTCACTTCGCTCCCATTCACGTCTTGTGTTTGATATCTTCTTTTTCTGTCCTTTTCTCTTTTGTTAGCTGTCTGGTTTTCTCCGAGCAGATTCTTTTGACCGCTTTCTGCCTTTTGCATTTTGGCGACGCCTCCATCCTTTAGGCGGCTAAACGGGCGCTGTAACTGCCAGTGAAATACGAGACCGAAAGGGGGACAGATCTCTCGGGTGTTCCCAGAAATAATGGACAGGTCTTTTCTCCAACCAGCGAAGCGTTTTCGTTGGCCCAGTTTTCATACATAAATGAACAACTCTTCGCCTTCTTCAGTTTTTTCCTCGTATTTCCTGGACAGGAAAAACATGAACAGATTCGCCAGACTGACAGACAGCATTTATTCTGATAATTTCAGATAAAGTGGCTTAAAATGGACTAAAGCGTAGACGTGGGATGCTTTGAAGTGTGCAGCGAGTGGCCAAACTGTAAGGAAACGGGAAGGCAGAAAGCAGTGAGGTAGAATTCCTGTTAGCAGACGAAGCTCCAGCCAACCCCGGGCTTAAAAAGTTGAAACCGTTTATAGCTCAGGATTTTCAGAACAGGGGGACTTAATTTTGGCACCCTGGGTGGGTCTCAGTTGGGGGATATAGCGGAATGAAAAGTTCCCAAATATTTATTACCAGGGAACTACTTTTTGATTTTGTATTCTCGCACATTGGAAATCAACGTTCAGGGCAGTTTGAAATGCTGACAATTTCCATTCAACCTTCTAGGGGCTGTTACTCTCGCCACGTCCACTTTCTCCCCCGAGAGTAGCCGTTTTCGTTGGGAAACTTACAAAGTTTTCCACTTCCCGCTGCCTGCCTGCCAGGCCATCGCATGTGGTCAGAAATACATATTTGATCTAGCTGTTCTTAACTCTTTCATCGCTAGCAGTGCATGTAAAGCATACACCTGGGAACAAACACATAGTAGTTAGAGCGCCGGACTCGTGATCGAAAGGTCGTGGGTTCGAATCCCTGCAGGAGCGGCGGGAGAATTTTCTTCTCCAGGGTCAACTTTCTGTGCTGACTCTTATTTCGGTATCCGTTCCACCCCCGTGTTACCGCAGTAGCACGTAAAGACCCCGGTCACTCGGCCAAAAGTGCAGGTGGCAACTTACAGCTGAACACGCATACACCTTACGTATGTGGCTTTGCATGAAGTGACATGGTGCATGGTTGTATGGTGTACACAGAACGCGCCGAGATGGCAGCAGTTTTATGTGGCACCAGCCATGCCAGCGCTTAAGTACACCACTTCGGTGGATATTCGAAAACGCGCTATAAAAAGCTATTCACTCATGTAGAATCACATGCGAGCGCAGTGAGTCTGCTCAACAGCGGAGAACAGCGCTATATAAAAGCGATCAATAATAATAATAATAATAGCCTACAAACGTACATATTTGATCCAGCTATTCTTAAGATCTTTTATAACTTTTTTATTGACAAAAAATCTTAAACAAGAATGACTGCTAGCGTCCTAAAACAAGATCCAAACACATAACCGGTTAAACAGAACGCTATGTATCATTATGACAAAATAAATATGTTGAGTTTTGTCAAAATAAATAGTGTTCTTTTTAACCTTTTATGTGTTTGGATCTTCTTGAATGTATGTGAGAGTTTCTATACAATGATTTTTTTAAATAAATATTATCGTGCGAGTATACGACATTAAGTGCGAACGAATGTGTTACATATATCTATATCTATCTATCTATCTATATTAAATACCTGCGCGTGCATGTGTGTTCTGCGTGTGTGAGATAAAGATCAGGTGAAAATATGCCCCATGGGTGTTGGTTCAGATCACTGGCACACAAAACCAACAGAAGAGGAAACTCTTTCGTTCCCACTGCAGTTCGACTCCTCAACAGGGCAAGATCAGCCCTCTGAGCCAGGAGGTGTGTTTTAACCGTTCTGTATGCTTTTAGTGTGCGTGTGGGGTGGAGGGTTAGATTTGGTTATATATGGTATATGTCTGGTTAGATTTGAATGGTGTGTACGTACGGGTCCAGCGATGTGTCTAGTTGACGAGTAGATAGCAGTGGTGTATGTATGTAGATTGGCTGAGGAGTGTGTGTGTGTGTGTGTGTGTGTGTGTGTGTGTGTGTGTGTGTGTGTGTGTGTGTGTGTTATCCAATTGTGTCCATTGCGTCTGTTTATTAAGTTATTATAAATTATAGTTTTACATCCATTATTTACTTTAAAAAAATTAATAAGCCTTTAGTAGTTAGTCGAACTTCCATATTAGGGATGATCAAAGTATTTTGACATGACTTGATATTGGTGTCATCAGTAGTACATGTATAATGGAAACCAGATTTCAGCTTCCACAGTGTAGGATTGAAAAATAACAAGCCGGCCCTCTGTCACTTTATGTAGAACTGAACAAACTGCAACAGCTACTACAACAACAGTAACAACAACAAAACTGTTTATGTCACCTTTCTGTACTTATCCGCCTTGTTCGTCTCCCACCCTTCAGCATCATTCCGTCCTCCCCGAAAGTGTTTCTAAATGAAGCCTGTAGACGGAAAATTCGTGCATAGCTTAACACGTTTTCCGAGTAGGAACACGTCGCCGGTCTCCTGTTTTTCTTAGTACCCAGCAGTATGGAATAGCTCCAGAACTATCAGATCATCTGCTGTCGTGAATAAATCGAAATGTCTTTGGTGGCCGTGTTCCATGGACTGTCAACTCTGCGTAACAAGTAGGCCGCTGTTACTGTTTTTCCAGAATTCACAAAGTAACATGGCCGAGCGTCGTGCTTAAATTTGCCCTCAGTTTATTGATTCCTCCAAACCGTTTGTAATCTGGTCTGCATTCTCCGAAAACATACGTTTCTATTTCATTCAAATATTTCAAACTTTACGTGGCATCGCTTTGGAGGAAAAAATCTATCAAAATCGACTTAATTTCCGCGCCAATTTCAGGCACAGGAAATTTCTGGCCCCCCCTTTTTTTTTTTTTTTTGAGAATAACCTCCCTTCCCCTGCCCTCCCTTCCCACCCCCCGCCAGCAAAAAAAAAAAAAAAAAAAAAGTGGGGGGGGGGGGGGGGGGGGGGAGAATAAATGAAACGCAAGGCGTCGATGGAAATGAAGAGTTGCATTCTAAGAAGCTGGCATCATTGCGATGAATTTCGTGAAACGAGCCACCTTCGCCGAAGAGCAATAATCCCAGCATATAAAGCGCCCTCTAAGCCTTTCTCTATCCCCGCAAACATGGCCATCAGAGGGCGCTGCCGTTCTCCTCATGCAAATGAGGTTGAATATTCGACCAATGCCCGAGCGGTCAGTATATTGACAGGGCTGGCAGCTGAAGAGTGGCTGGTCAAGCGTCTCCGGGAGACGTCATCCGACACTCGGTGCGTGGACACGGCAATTATGGATCTGCCGGAGCAACAAAGCGGCCGGAAATTTACCGCTATCCATTACCAGCCCACAAATTAATGCCCGATTTGCACAGCGATGTTGATACGGGTGGGAAGATGCAATGTGCGATGTTGTCCCTGTGGCGGGAAAAGAGGCCAGCTATACCCATCCCCTTTCGTCGTCCTCACCGACATTCTCACACAAACTCACTCGGTGGGATTTTCGCGATTTCCAATTATGAGCGTTATAATGAGCGAGTGTCATAAGCTGAAGTCACGAAATGCTGATATTACGCATTGAGATTTTTTACTGACTAAAATTGCTGCTGCTGCTGCTGCTGCTTGCTGCTCTCTCTCTCTCTCTCTCTCTCTCTCTCTCTCTCTCTCTCTCTCTCTCTCTCTCTCTCTCTCTCTCTCTCACACACACACACACACACACACATACTCCCTCCCTCCCCCAGTCTCTCTCTGTCTCTCTGTCACTCTCTCATTGTCTGTCTGTCTCTCTGTCTGTCTGTCTCTCTGTCTGTCTGTCTGTATCTCTCTCTCTGTCTGTGTCTCTGTCTGTCTGTCTGTCTGTCTGTCTCTCTCTCTCTCTCTCTCTCTCTCTCTCTCTTTCTCTCTCTCTCTCTCTCAGTTCTTTTTTCTTGTTTTCCTTTTAAACTAGTTCGCTTGTATTTTGTTCTCAATTCTCGCTCGTTTTAAAGACGCTGTCCAATCAAGTACCTAAAATTTGTATCCAACTGCGTCTTCTTCAAACACACATTCTGCTCATAGCTACTTTCTCATCTTATGCCTTGACAAAGGCAAAGTCTGCCGAACATCCTGCACACTGTTTTGTCCACTCTCAGCCACTTGAGGGTTTTAAAGTGACAGCGCAATTGGGTTTCTTCACAACACGCCTCGTAGCAGGCCTGCAGGGTAGGTTCAACCCCCTTCGCTGCTTTCCTGGCACGCATTCCATTTGAACTATCTTTTTCTGGTCGACCAAGCTTGTTTAAACTACATTCGTTTTCCGGGGCACTTTCGTATGGCTTCAATTCTCGCCATCGTTCCGTGTGGTCTTCAGCACTGATCAGATCACGTGACAGCCAACCCACTTTCCCCAAGACAGACGCATGATCAGATCTGGCACAGAAACGGATGTCGTATTTTGCTTGTACGGAGAAATGAAAATCCACGGCCCATAGTGCAGGCTGCTCAGTAAGTGTATGGTCACATAAGTATAGACACGTAAGTGTATAGTCACATAAGTATTGACACGTCAGTGTATAGTCACTTAAGTATAGACACATAAGTGTATAATCACATAAGTATAGTCACGTAAGTGTATAGTCACATAGGTATATTCACGTAGGTGTATAGTCACTTAAGTATAGTCACGTAAGTGTATAGAGACGTAGGCATAGACAAGTAAGTGCATAGTCACATAAGTATAGTCACGTCAGAGCATAGTCACTTAAGTATAGTCACGTAAGTGTATAAACACATAAGTATACTCACGTAAGTGTATAGTCACGTAAGTATAGACACATAAGACAGTGTACAATCACATAAGTAAACTCACATAAGTGTATAGTCATATACGAATACTCACGTAAGTGTATAGTCACATAAGTATAGTCACGTAAGTGTATAGTCATAGGAGTGAGTGGCTGGCGTATGTCCGAGCGATTGTGTTCTCCGCTGAGGAAGAACAAAATTCTCTAGCCGGATAGGGGCAGTATAATTATGTGGATACAGCGGATAATATTGCGGAAAGTAAGATGTATTTCAGTTTGCAGAAAGATTTGTAAATGGTGCAAGAACACACACAGAACGAACCCGTGTAATTTCACTGACACTGTAATTTTCCGTAATGGGATGAATAAAGTACTCTCTCTCTCTCTCTCTCTCTCTCTCTCTCTCTCTCTCTCTCTCTCTCTCGTGTGTGTGTGTGTTGTGTGTGTGTGTGTGTGTGTGTGTGTGTGTGGTGAGCAGGTTACATCTGCTTGGCTCACTGCGTTTGTGGCGCTTGTGAATATTTTCATTGTAAATGTTGTTAATAATTGCAAAGCGCCATGAGCTCCTGTAACAAACGGCGCTTTTTAGATTTAAGTTATTATTATCAGCGTTGTCACATATCCCCAGTTCCGACCCCACTACACCACCCCCGCCCCCCAGGCGTGGAAAGTAGATACACGCGTTGTCACCCCCGCCCCCTACGCGTGGAAAGTGATACACGCGTTGTCACCCCCACCCCCACCCCCCGCACCCTACGCGTGGAAAGTGATACACGCGTTGTCACATCCCCCCCCCCCCGCCCCCCACGCATGCAAAATGATACACGCCTTGTCACACCACCCCGCCCCCCACACGTGGAAAGTGATATACGCCTTTACGCCTCCCCTCCCCCCCCCTCCCCCGCCCCCCACACGTGGAAAGTGATACACGCGTTGTCACACCACCCCCGCCCCCTACGTGGAATGTGATACACGCGTTGTCACACCACCCCCCCCCCTACGTGGAATGTGATACACGCTTGTCACACCACCCCCGCCCCCTACGTGGAATGTGATACACGCGTTGTCACACCACCCCCGCCCCCTACGTGGAATGTGATACACGCGTTGTCACACCACCCCCGCCCCCCACACGCGTGGAAAGTGATACACGCGTTGTTACACCACCCCCGCCCTTACGTGGAATGTGATACACGTATTGTCACACATCCCCAGTTCCGACCCCACCAGCACCACCCCCGCCCCCCACGTGGAAAGTGATACACGCTCTTGTCCTCTTAAACGCATCCCCAACCAGAATACATGACACAGAAGAAGTCTCATAAATGAGTAACGCCACTTAAAGGTTTCTGCCTTGATGACGAGCATCCCAGACATCACGCACTCTCCAAAGACTGCCTAAAAAGCTGTCAGAGAGAACCTGCAAGCGAGGTCTGGCACCAGTCTGATCCCCAGCTTAGTGGGCAGAGAAGTAGAAATGATGTCAAGGGGGAGTGAGATAACAGATCGGCTTTTGGCAGCATAATTATGGCGATTCCAGCATAAATCTGTCCTTGCAGTTTGGGAGGGTGTTCTCAAAATCAGGATTTGGTGGCAGAGAGTCTCAGACCATACAAACTTAGATCAGTGCTTCATCAGCAGTTTCAAAGGCGCCGGGGTTGAGTGCATATGGGCTTTACCGAGCGCATAGATACCATCTTGAACTAAACTGAACTCGGTTGTTGGTCGGCCCAGATGTTTGTATCAGTCACACTTCACCATGGCTTGCATCCTTTTGCGGTTCTGGGCACAAGATCGTACATGCAACGGGCTGTTTGATTGGCGGTGTTGGGGTCTGGAGGTGCTGGTGCCTTGATGAATCGGAAACTGGGCCCTTGATTGAACTTTCAGACTGTACCGAGAACCTAAAGTTTCGGCTTAAGATGGGATCTTTGAAGCCGTAGCGAGAGTCTAAGTTTGGCCTTGAGTTTTCTTTTAATACTATAACGAGAACCTAAAGTTGGGCCTTTAGATTTCAGTTTCAGGCTGTATAGACAACGTGAAAAGGCCTTTAATTTCACTTTCAGACTAGTGAGAATCTAAAGCTGGGCCTTGAGATTTGACGTTGAGGCTGCAGCGAGAGCAACAAGTTGGACCTTTCATTTCACGTTCTGGCTGTAGTTACAACCTAAAGGTTTGAAGTTGTTACAAGAACCTAAAGCGGGGCCTTGCATTCTGAGGCTGCAACGAGAACCAAAATCTGTCCCTTTCAGTCTGAGGCTGCAACGAGAACCAAAATCTGTCCCTTTCAGTCTGAGGCTGCAACGAGAACCAAAATCTGTCCCTTCCAGTCTGAGGCTGCAACGAGAACCAAAAGCTGGACATTTCAGTCTGAGGCTGCAACGAGAACCAAAATCTGTCCCTTTCAGTCTGAGGCTGCAACGAGAACCAAAATCTGTCCCTTTCAGTCTGAGGCTGCAACGAGAACCAAAATCTGTCCCTTCCAGTCTGAGGCTGCAACGAGAACCAAAAGCTGGACATTTCAGTCTGAGGCTGCAACGAGAACCAAAATCTGTCCCTTTCAGTCTGAGGCTGCAACGAGAACCGAAATCTGTCCCTTTCAGTCTGAGGCTGCAACGAGAACCGAAATCTGTCCCTTTCAGTCTGAGGCTGCAACGAGAACCAAAATCCGTCCCTTTCAGTCTGAGGCTGCAACGAGAACCAAAATCCGTCCCTTTCAGTCTGAGGCTGCAACGAGAACCAAAATCTGTCCCTTTCAGTCTGAGGCTGCAACGAGAACCAAAAGCTGGACATTTCAGTCTGAGGCTGCAACGAGAACCAAAATCTGTCCCTTTCAGTCTGAGGCTGCAACGAGAACCAAAATCCGTCCCTTTCAGTCTGAGGCTGCAGCAAGAGCCGAAGTGGGGCTTTGGTCCGGGTCTGGTGACGGTGCGCGTGTTAAAACAAGGCGAGAGGGAGATAGTGGCAGCAGCAGCAAGACTCGGGCTGTAAGCTAATTACCTGGAATGGGCTGACTATTAATCGAAACAGGATCGAAGTGCCAGAAGGGACCACTTATCGACGTCGGCTACACAACTGAACCAGCCTCCATGCCACCACCACCACCACCACCACTACCACTAGCATCGCCACAACCAACATCACCACTCCTACTCCTACCACCACCACCACCACCACCACCGCTAGCATCGCCACAACCACCATCATCACTCCTACCACCACCACCACCACCACCATCACCACCACCGCCACCACTAGCAATAGCATCGCCACAACCACCATCACCACTTCCACCACCACCACTACCATCGCTACTAGCACCTCTACCCAAACTCCCAATCTCTCGCAGCTCCTTCTCACCATCATCCACCATCCAACGCCGATGCTGTTTTGAGAGGACAGTGTTGGGGGCTGAAGAGGACGCTGTGGACAGCCAAATGACCGACAGACAAACACTGGGAGCGCTGGCTGCTGTTGACACTGGGCTGCAGGCACGTGACCGTCCCGACACTGCGAGGCGGAGAGGATACAGTAGAAGAAATCGCGTAAGAGAGCGGCGTCCAAAAACCAGGACCTTCGATCGCAGCAATCTCCGATCTCTTCCTCCTTGTTTTGTCAGCGTCGCTGGCGAAAAGGGGCTTATGCATGCCCCTGCACCCCACACCCCGCACCCCGCACCCCTCCCCTTCCCTCGACCCCTACCACTCCTTTTTTATTTTATTTATCGCGCCCTGGAAAAGGCCCACCACGGGGTACGGTGGACGCAGAAATTAATGTCCCGTGTGTCGAGAACCCGGAGCTGACAAAGGTTCTCCCTATTGGACGGTTCAGGCGGGGTTGGTAACTCCCTTGACTTTTGCCCGGCATCGCTTAAGTCCCTTGGCTGTTTTTACTTCCGGTGAATACTTTCTTCACAACGGATGGCGGTGACAATAAATTCGCGAAGTTTGCAGTGCCAACTTTAAAGGTATTTTTTAAGGCCCGTAGTCAAAATGTGTCTGGCAACAAGCAAGAACTTATTGCTCGTGCTAGAGGATGGCAAAAAACGTATTTTTCCATGAACTCGCGATCTTCTGGTTAGTCGAGAAACGATGTCAAGACACTTTTTTTCCGTTTTCCATCACCTTTCGACTGTAATTTTTGCAAACGCAACAATAATGGCATTTTTACTGCTTCGCAATTCTACGTTCAACTTCCATTGTTATACACAGCTTGAAGCAACGCCTACTCAGAAATCGGCCCGAAGTGACGCTGCGACCTCTCGCGACTTCTTGCGCGAAAGATTACAAAGGGCATTCACTCGTGCAAACCAGCTTCGCCGAACCGCCAAATACAGCCTGAAGCAGGTAAAAAAATAGCCATGAATGGCTCGGTCACTGCCAGGAATTTTTCTTTGTTCCAATTCCGACCTTCCCAGCCCAATTATCTTTTTTTCCCCAATTTATTTTCTTCACTCTGCTCGTAGTCACAGGCCATTTAAGCAGGTTCCCGTTGCGAGTGCTGCGGAATATAAATAGGCACCAAAATTTGTGTTATTGTGCATCATAGCAGTAAATTAGACATTCGTGTAACTTGATCAGTTGTCGTTTTTAATTTGCACTGATTGCGTCTTATGCAATCTGTCTGGAAGAATCTTTTCTCAGTTGTACTAAGTGGAATGCAACTCTGAATGAGTGACTATAGCTTTACGTAGCGAGATTTAAATATCCACAGAAGTGGTCACAGCTCTCTTTGGTTACATAGCTCGTGCCACGTGAAACTGCTGCCGCCCCGGCGCATGTTATGTGTACACCGCCATACACAACCGAAGGATTCTAGTAAAGCATGCTCTTCAAAATCCAAAGAAATAAAGGGTTCAAAAGAACGCTGTTTATTAGGACAAGACAAAACCAGTAAATTCTGGGGGTAAATCCCTTTGTCAAGCTACAAAACAACTCTTAAACAACAGTTAAACGGTCAGAAACGGTGAAAAATGAGTCACTTGTCTGTTTTTGGTTGAGCTATGTGCGTTGTTTTTCTGTCCAGTGTTTGAAAGAACTTCAAACTCTTCAAACTCTTTTGTTGTTTTAATTTCGAGAATGTTACTGCTAACGGGCAGAGCGATCCCCACCCCAGTCCCCACCCAGTCCCCAAAATAAGGAGACAAGACCTCGCTGGCGTGTATGCACGGCCTATTTTAAGAGGGCTTGGGGCACCTTGTCCCAAACCTGAAACGAAATGGCCTTGGAACGCTGTCCTTCGCACATTGACTGCCATGATGTCCTCCACGGAACATGTAACGTTTGCGCGTTGAACTAAACTGCAAGTCAGGTGGAATCGTGCTTCCTGCACTCAGCACCAGGCTCTCCAATCCAGCATCAACAGGCTTCGGCTGCTTTTTCCGGAAGCCCGTTCAGTAATTTCAGTGGAGTTTCCTGGTTTCGATTGTCAGAAAGTTTGCCGCCCCTTCGCCGTGCAACAAAACTAAAACACCGACCATCGTTACTCAAATCACTTCGACCGAGTTTTCATTAAGAAGTCTCTTGTTGCGCCTGGATGTACGGGAGACGTCTGGGTTTGTGAAGGCACAGGCACTTAACATTGGAGAAGTTTATTGCGTGTGGATGAAGGAATAAGATTCCTGTCGACACTGTGCTCAACAGGCCATCACGTGTTTCAGCCCGGGGTGCTGCGTTGTTGTATAGAATCTGGGTCATGCGAAATCAACACACACACACACACACACACACACACACACACACACACACACCAACACACACAAACGCACAGGAAGTGAAAATCTGCACACACAAGAAAAGTGCTGTGTGGGTTTCAAAACAAAACAGCATGGTGGCCGTGCCTTTTGCTTCTCTTTTGCACAAAATGAATCTGGAATTCTATCCATTTGTCTCCGCCACAGCCTTTCACTTCCTGTCTTCAAAACTAGTTTTTAAACTCACTTCTTCGAACAATATTTTGACCAGGAACCTAGGTGAGGCGACCCAAATTTCCCGCAAGGGACAATGAAGTACTAAACTTTAGTAATTTTTATATTATTTTGAACAGTAGCCAATAGCTTCTTTTCGATGTGTGTGTGTGTGTGTGTGTGTGTGTGTGTGTGTGTGTGTGTGTGTGTGTGTGTGTGTGCATGCGTGCGTGCGTGTGTGTGTGTGTATGTGTGTGTGTGTATGGTATTTTGATTTGTTTGATTAAGTATAAAATTTACTGCTAGCGTTCCAAAACAAGATCCAAACACATAAAAGGTTCAAAAGAACGCTACTTATTAGGACAAAAACACAACGTGCTAATTTTCATGGTAATCCCTTTTATCATGCTACAGCACGACACTTAAACAACAGTAAAACGGCGAAAAACGATGAAAATGAGCTGGAGAGCTAAGCCATTTATCTGTTCTTGGTTGAGCTATGTTGTTTTCGTGTCCAGTGCTTGGAAGCATGTTCGTCCTGCTCATGCCAGCATTCCCCCAAGCACTGGACACGACGTCCAAGACATCAGCCATAGTGCCTCAATGTCCAAGACATCAGCCATAGTGCCTCAATGTCCAAGACATCAGCCATAGTGCCTCAGCCAATGTCCAAGTCATCAGCCATGATGCCTGAACGTCCACGTCGTCAACCGCGGTGTCTCAACCATCATCAGGATCATATCCAGGTCGTCAGCCAAACGTCGAGGTCAACGTTCATCAGCCATGATGCCTCGACGTCCACCACGGTCACGTCCAAGTCAAGTCATCAGCCATGGTGACTGAGCGTCCAAATCACCATCAATAGTAACTCAACGACCGGTAGGGTCACGTTCATATCACCGGCTATGGTGCCTTAGCGACTGTCGTGGAGGAGATCGTTGAGATGAAGGTAATGAGGGTGCCGTAAACGGTTCGGCGTGTCTGTCGCTGTGTGGCCGAGTTCTCACCTAGACTGCTTCTTTCCGTTGTCCTTTCAGCGGCGCTCTCGACGTCATGTTGTCACAGAGTGGCAAGTTGTCGTGTGCCTGTAGCCGAAATCGGGTAAGTGTGTTAAGTGGGATAGACATTAATCTCGGAAACAAATCCCCAGGTCCCTCTCTCGGTCCGTTTTGACCAAATAGTGCCCCACTACCCACTACCCACCCCACCCCACTCCACCCCCAAAAGCCCCCTTCCCCCTCCTGTCCCATCCCGCACCCTCTTGATTTGGTGCCAGTACCAAGGTGGAGCGAAACGGCTACAGTGAAAAGGCGAAGTCGACAGCACACAAAGAGCAGTAGCTGGGAAACGTGGGTAGACACCGCCAGGATTACAGCACAGTAACCATCCCCAGTCTCCGGTCTCGCCGAGTCGTTGCAGGGACAGAGAGTGAGAGTGGGAGAGTGACCAGCGAGGCACCAGCTTAACTTCCCCGGCAGTGTTTCCAGGCACGGTCACGCTCCGTCTCCACGCCAGACAAACGGGGAGAGGGTGGTGTTGTTGCGGTGAAAGGAGAGACGGTGGGAAGAGTGAAGGTGTTGGGCCAAATATTGGACCTTGCCTATGTCCCCGTAAAGTAATGGGTGTGAGTTCATTAGTGGCGGCAACCAAAACACCCCATACAGCCCGTTCGGCAAAGTCGTAATTCCCAAACTGACATTTCTACAGCTCTGTCTGCAAAGGTACAATCTCTACAGCTCGGTCTGCAAAGTCACAATGCCCAAACTGACATCTCTACAGCTCGGTCTGCAAAGGTACAATCTCTACAGCTCTGTCTGCAAAGTCACAATGCCCAAACTGACATCTCTACAGCTCTGTCTGCAAAGGTACAATCTCTACAGCTCTGTCTGCAAAGTCACAATGCCCAAACTGACATCTCTACAGGTCGGTCTGCAAAGTTACAATCTCTACAGTTCTGTCTGCAAAGTCACAATGCTCAAACTGACATCTCTACAGGTCGGTCTGCAAAGTTACAATCTCTACAGTTCTGTCTGCAAAGTCACAATGTTCAAACTGACATCTCTACAGGTCGGTCTGCAAAGTTACAATCTCTACAGCTCTGTCTGCAAAGTCACAATGCTCAAACTGACATCTCTACAGGTCGGTCTGCAAAGTTACAATCTCTACAGCTCTGTCTGCTAAGTTACAATCTCTACAGCTCGGTCTGCAAAGTTACAATCTCTACAGCTCGGTCTGCAAAGTTACAATAAGGCCTAAATATCTCTACAGCTTAGCCGCAAAGTTACAATGCCTAAACATCTCAACAGCTTTATCTGCTAAGTTACAATGTCTAAACATCTCTACAGCTTGGTCTGCAATAGTTTAGTCTGCCTGCAATGTTACAATGCCTAAGCATCTCTACAGCTCTATCTGCAAAGTCACAATGTCTAAACACTTCTATAGCTCTGTCTGTAGTCACGATGCCTAAACATCTCTACAGCTCTATCTGCAAAGTCGCAATGCCTAAACATCTCTACAGCTCGGTCTGCAAAGTTACAATCTCTACAGCTCTGTCTGCTAAGTTACAATGCCTAAACATTTCTACAGTTCGGTCTGCAACATCTACAGTTCCCAAACACCCCATACAGCTCGTCAAACACTGAGACCCAGCAATTTACACTGACTCTAATCTTTCCTTAGGAGCTTTGGGCAAGTGCCGAAGTCCTTTAGCAGTTAACGTTGTCTCGACTATCCCAGCGTGAACACATACAAAATCCTTAGGCTTTGCACTGAGCAATCCTCTGCTCTCACCCATCCTCTTCCTCCTCGTCTCGTGACATGAAAGTCGCCGAGAAGCCTCCTTCGAACCTTCGAATTAAGAAGACCCTTCCTGTAACAGGTCCGTAACATTTCTTGGCAAACTAAGCGTAAAGATTATTTTTACTGCTTTTGACAGAAGAGAATAATGGCCCATTCGTTGTCACTGGTGTAACTTCAAACGGAGCAGGAGGTGCAGCAATAAAGTAAAGATTGTGCATGAAGCACGGAGTGGGGTTAGCTATGTCTTTCGTTGGAGGAGGAGGAGGAGGAGAGAGGAGGTTTTTTTCCCAAATTTTTTAAGTATGTTGTCACTAATACTTGACGTTCCAAACATGCTGGGTTCGCGCGGTCTTGGTATTTATAAATTCACTGGAGTCGGGACGGGTGCGCTCGTGTATAGACGGAGAGAGAGAGAGAGACAGAAGAGAAGAAGAGAGAGCAGACAGACAGACAGACAGACAGAGACAGACAGACAGACAGACAGATACAGAGAGAGAGAGAGAGAGAGAGAGAGAAACTTTATTTTACAAGGATTGTAGTTTAGGTTTAGTCAAAAACCTGCCTAACAACTAGTCCTTGCTGAGCTACTGATGAGTAGAGAGAGAGAGAGAGAGAGAGAGAGAGAGAGAGAGAGAGAGAGGAGAGAGAGACTTTATTTTACAAGGATTGTAGTTTAGGTTTAGTCAAAAACCTGCCTAACAACTAGTCCTTGCTGAGCTACTGATGAGTAGAGAGAGAGAGAGAGAGAGAGAGAGAGAGAGACAGAGAGAGAGAGAGAGAGATTCAGATTCAGATGGTTTATTACTCCCAGGCTTTAAGCCCATTGAGCGGGGTGGTTGGGGGGGGGATCGTCACAAACACGAAACGAAGTACACATGTACACATTTTGAATATCATGGGTACCGCCATGTTATTTTAAAAGTCTGATCGCGATATGTTCAGTCTGTCACAGATATGGCCACACCAGCCACGAATCAAACAGTTCATAGTTCACCGAGTGTCCACGGACTTTTGCTGTTGTAGTCTGTTTCCGAGTTGCAGTTTCGGCACGTGCTGTCCGCTCAGTGACAGTGTCGTCTACAGCGGGCTGGTTACACACCGTGTTGTTGTATGATGCGACAGCAGAATTCAATGCGTTGTTTCATCCTATCGATGTGATCTGCATACCTGAGAGGGTCTACCTCTGGCCATCTTTTCACACAGTCAGTAGTCTTGTTTAAATGATCCGTGCCATATTTCAGATCAGACGGGAACCAGTCCTTCACCACACCCGTTTTCAAGTCGTACTCAAACACAATTCCAGTGGTCAGTGCATACAAAGAATACTTGCCGTATCGATGGTCACAAACCACTTTCTGTACTGTGTGGTTTTCAGCAGACGCCACAACTGCATTTCTCTCCTCCTCTTCAAGAGTTGACAAGTAGTAACCTATGGTACCACGTTGCTCCTCCCAGAACTGGCGAATCTGATCTTTTCCCTCTTCCACAGTTCCACTATGCACATCACTAAACATCTCGTGTCTTGCACCGTCTCCGAGAAACTGCCACTTTGCTCTTTGTCGGGTTCATGTTCTTTGGCTATCACATTCTTCCTGCACTTTTTCGCTATCGTCTGAACTGTCATCGTCGATCGTAAAGGGTGGGTTTGGCTGTGTAGCTGGGCTTTCAAACAAAGCAAAGTTTGTGTCAGTAACTTGTGTAGAAGAAATGTCGTCCTTACTTGGTTTGACTGATTGTCCTTGGGCGAGCAGTTGCTGTTGTCTGGTCATAGCGCGGTGAGCGTCACGTCTCAGTTCACTCGGTGACTTTTTGCAATACCGTGCAAGTCACCGATTCGCTCTGGTCGGGCCTGGCAATGGCTGCCATGTTGTCACTGTCCCATCTGAGGACCAGAGTTGTTGTTTTTCCTTACCGTGGACGTCCCCTGACGTAAGATGGCATTTTGTTATCAGGGTTTCAAGCACAGACTGAAGAGCAAACGGAAGGCACCCTTTATCCATCTTTTGCTTTGATAGAAATCCAAAATATGGTATAAATTGTGGAGCTCCAAATTAGTTGCTGCTCTCGTACCAGGCAGGAACTCAGAGAGAGAGAGAGAGAGAGAGAGAGAGAGAGGGAGAGAGAGAGAGAGAGAGCTCGAACTCGAAAACCTTTGCACTCAAGGATAGTAGAGTTAGGTCCATTCTGGCCTATCTAACAGCCAGGCCTTGCTACAAACACAAATAAGCATATTGCGCCCAGTCAACCATTACGTAAACAAGCAAGACGAGAGAGAGAGAGACAGACAGAGACAGAGACAGAGCATTGTCAATTGTTAGCATTAGCTATTGAAAAAACGTCTATTTTTGACACTTTGTAACTACATTAAAATTAATGCTAGCACAAGTCGTAGCAACTCTTCATTCAGTACGTCAGCACATTGTCAAAACTACAGTTAATTTCAAATTTGCTGAATGATGCTTCTGGAACAGTTAAAAAAGGTTAAAAAGAACGCTGTTTATTACAACAAAAAGCAAGTTGCGAATTTCTAGGATAAGCCCCTTTTTCAACTAGCTACGAAACAACACTTAAACAACAGTTCAACAGTGAAAATGAGATGCAGGACACTGCTTTTGGTTCAGCTTCTGGAAGCTATTTCTTTATTCTTTCTTTATTTCTCCTTCTTTTTTTATTTGAAATATTTTTACTTAAGTGATATTCACAATGACAGCCGATGTCAGCAAGTTACACCAAAACAATAACAGACCTAAAAACACATGCATGCATCACTCAGTTATACATACATGTGTATGCATACCACCAGCAGTTAAGGCAGTAGAACAGCTGATAAATTCATATGACTAATACTGGAGAATCAAACAAAAGCAATCAAGAATTTATTATTTATAAACAACAATAAGGGAGAGTACAACAACAACAACTACAACAAAACCTCAAGCAGTCGGGAGGACTGGGTGAAACGAAATGGGTTTAGAAACAAGGTCTCAAATGACCAGTCACTGCAATGGCAATCATTCGAAAACGAGAGAGAGAGAGAGAGAGAGAGAGAGAGAGAGAGAGAGAGAGAGAGACAGACAGACAGACAGACAGACAGACAGACAGACAGACAGACAGACAGACACAGACTGACACAGACAGAAACTGCGAAAAGAAGAGAGGGAGAAGAAGAGAGAGGGGGAGAGAACTCTAACTCGATAAAATATATTTTACAAGGATTATAGTGTAGGTACAGTCAAAAACCTGTCTAACAACTAGTCTAAGAGAGGTGGAAGGAGAGAGGAGGAGAGAGAGAGAGAGAGAGAGAGAGAGAGAGAGAGAGAGGGGGAGAGAGAGAGAGAGAGAGAGAGAGAGAGAGAGAGAGAGAGAGAGAGAGAGAGAGACAGAGACAGACAGAGACAGACAGACAGACAGACAGACAGACAGAGACAGACAGACAGACAGACAGATACGGAGACAGAGACAGAGTAACGGAGAGAGGGAGAGGGAGGAGAAGAGAGAGGGGGAGAGAACTCGAACTCGAAAAAATTATTTATTATTTTACAAGGATTGTAGTGTAGGTACAGTCAAAAACCTAACAACTAGTCTAAGAGAGGGGGGAGGAGAAAGAGACAGGGGGGAAGAGGGAGAGGGGGGGCAGAGAGAGAGAGAGAGGAGAAAGGGGGGAGGGAGAGAGAGAGGGAGAGAGAGAGGAGAGAGAGAGGGGAGGGGAAGTGAGGGGGGAGGAGGGGGGGTTGTGAATGGGCTCTCGCTTGGCGAGAGCGAGGCTCTACTTTAATCAAGGAAATTCGCATTATGGGCCCACTAACATTCCTTAGCTGCATGAGCCAGGGCTGTGCGGTCTGCTGGTTTGCTGTTTGTTGCCCATGTTTGTTTTTTGGGGGGGTTGTTTTTGCAGGCGTAGTAATTTCGCTGCCGCCCCTTCAACAAAACACACACGCCACTCCGGTGTGACCTTTCTGCACCGCCACCTCGGTCCTCAGCGACTTTCTGTCTGTCTTTCAAACAAGAAATCTGTCTTAATGTTACGCGAAGAGATCTAAGTGCATTCCTCTGGGTCTGTTAATTTGCATTTTCTTCCTAAATCTTCTTACTTTTTTTTTTCTTCTTCTCTTTTTCGGGGTGGAAGAGGTAATTTGATATACTCGATTGTCCCATTTAGAGATTTTTGTATGCAAACTTTGGATCTCCTTTTCATAGATTTTCTCAATGGATATTTTGGATCTCCTTCTCGTAGGTTTTCTCAATGAAACTTTTCGGTCTCCTTCAGACAGATTTTCTCAATGAAACTTTGGATGTTCTTCTCATAGACTTTCTCAATGGAAACCTTGGGTCTCCTTCTCACAGACTTGTCTGTGGAAACTGTATCTCCTTCTCATAGATTGTTTCTATGTTGTTGTTGTTGTTGACTGCTTCTTGTATAGCGCTATTCTCCGCTCTCGAGCAGACTCACTGCGCTCGTATGTGATTCTACATGAGTGAATAGCTTTTTACAGCGAGTTTTTGAATAGCCAACGAAATGTGTGTGTGGGTGATAGCTAAATCAAGTGTGTCATTAAGACGGGGAGTGTGTGTGAGTGAGAGAGAGAGAGAGAGAGAGAGAGAGAGAG
>JABMCL010000650.1:2132500-2135000 GCA_018857735.1 Alviniconcha marisindica
GACAGGCCTCCGAAAGCTAGCTGTCAGCTAACGGACAGTTTTTCGTTGGTGCTCAAATGGCAGTACGATGCAACAGACAACTCAAATCATATCAGACCTTCTTTCACAACCGCCCACGTTGTTTACACCAGCACAAATAAAACCAAAAATCATTTGAATCGGTATTGATTTTCGTGTGTGTGTGTGTGTGTGTGTGTGTGTGTGTGTGTGTGTGTGCGTGTATGCGCGCGCGTGTTTTGTATTTTTGTTTTGTTTTTTACCCGGGGCGGTCGCGCCTCATGTTTATGTGCGTGATTCGACTCTATGTTGCTTTTGCAGTCTTGCTCCTTTCGGAGGCCGCTGACAGCGTCGGTGGACAGCTGCGCGTAGACAGGACCTAAAGAGGGCCCCTTCAGTAGCGTAACAAATTCTGGCAGAGTTTGGAGGAAGGTGCCGGAAAGCGAGGTAGAGACAGAGAGCAAAACACACACACACACACACGCACCCGCGCACACGCGCGCACACATGCACGCACGCACGCACTCATACACACACACACACACGCACGCATGCACGCACGCACGAACCCGCGCTCGCGCATACACACACACACACGCGCGCTCACGCACGCACCCACATACACATACACTCACACAAACGCATACACGCACGCACGCTCTCACACACACACACACACACACACACACACACACACACACACACACACAGAATTACGGAGGCGAGAGACAGAGTGTGGAAGGCCAAGCAATGGAGAGCAGAAACCCCCCAGACTGAGAGTAACTTCTGTTACAAGACCTGGGTGGTAAATTGCAGTCAGCCCTAACGGTGCACAACCACTCGTTGGCAAGCACAATTTATCACCACGTCGACAAGTACAATCACTGTAGGTGGCTGCTG
Organism: Alviniconcha marisindica; assembly: GCA_018857735.1. NCBI lineage: Eukaryota > Metazoa > Mollusca > Gastropoda > Provannidae > Alviniconcha > Alviniconcha marisindica. Next base: position 2,133,398 of record JABMCL010000650.1, read on the forward strand.
CATCACCATCCCTCGCTGACTACTTGGTGCCGTCGCTGCAGCCAGTGGAGTCTTCAAGCATGAGCATCAGACACAGGCAGTGAGGTACCGAGGACACAGATATCAAGGACCCCTCAACTGAGAATCTAAAGCTATCAAACGTTCTCTCTTTTAAGCCTGGAATTGGTCAGAATTATTATATATAATTCTGCTATATTATAGCCTTGTGTGCTTCGCGTGCTGCCAGGAATTTGACGTTTCTAATTTCTGCCTTCTATTCATTCATCTTCCAAAGACGTAAAAGGTTGAAAAGAACGCTAAATATTTAGACAAAACATAACGTGCGAATTTTCGGGGTAATCCCCTTTATCAGGCTACATCGCGACACTTAAACAACAGTTAGACGGTTAAAACGATGAAAAATGAGATGGAATGCTAAGCCACTTATCTGTTTTTGGTTGAGCTATGTTGTTTTCGTGTCGTCTTCGTGTTTTCGTGTTCATTCATCTTCGTTTCTCTTCGTCCCTTCCGAGTCTGTCTCGTTAAAGGATCTCTCCCTCTCAGGCTAGATTCCACTGTGCTTGGAGCAGGTTAAAGAACATGCTCCGCAGTAAAGCAGGTTCCCGTGGTGACAGCCTACGGAATATAAATGGGTACCAAACAATGTGTTGTTGTGCACTGATAGCTGAATTGGGTTTTAACTTTTAACGATGCAATTAGACAAGCTTGGGATTAGGTGACGTATTTTGAGTTCAGTCCAGTTCAGTTCAAGATGGTTTCTGTGAACTCGGAAAAGCCCATATGCGCTCCACCCCGTCTCTCAGAAGTTTCCCCAACGTCGCCATTGAAACGGTTCCAATGTTCGTCTGACTGACGATGGCCCTCTCTCGTCCTTTCAAGGAAGATCGTCTAGCGCCTCCTCTTTCCACGCCTCTCTCCTCCAGGCGATCGACGGTGTAATGGCCTTGGCTTTATGCCCGCACTTAGTGTCTCAAGCTTCTCAACACCTCAGATCTTCCGAGAAGCAAGCCACTTGTGAGGTTTGCTTTGCCCTCCAGTTTTGAACTGTGTAAAAGGATTCGGAATGTGCCATTCGTTCTGACGTGACCCGATGCGGTTGACTGGATGTTACAATCCAAGAACTAACGTTTGTTTCTAAAGTGAAATTGAGGTTTGATGAAATCATTTGGTTTCAAACCGCTGACTTATTTGATTTGTCTTCGTTTTTATTTGCTTTTATTCATACCGTTCTGTCCTGATGTGATCTATCTAATATCATCTTGCTGTGAACAGATATAAAATAAAATATTGATAAAAAAAAAATTGATGGGATCTATACTGTTGAGTAGGAGTTGACTATTATAGTAACTTACTAACTAGCTGAAAATCAAGAAGAAGTATCAAGTAAACCGTCAGGACATAGCACACCAATGTATTTTGCTATTCCATAGGATAATGACGACAGCAATACCAAATAAACAAAACGAGAAAACGACTGTCTAACGCGTCTACCCTTACACATAAATCCCGGTAGTTTGCCTGTTGCACGGAATCATAATGATAGTATAACGCCTTCTGTTCCCAAACTTACCTCCAAAGCCCTACCATAAGACAGAAAATACTT
>JABMCL010000650.1:2147500-2150000 GCA_018857735.1 Alviniconcha marisindica
TACTTTCATTTCCGTGCCTCTTTTCCACTAAAGAACGGCAACGTTATCTCGTTGGAAGCGGAAGTCTCCCTCTCTCTCCCTCGCGCGCGCTTTCTTTGTTCATTTCAGCTGTTGTATCAACCACTTCAGTATTCAAGTCATCGAGAAATGAATGGAGAGTGATAAGTATAAGGACCCCTGCAAGTTTAAGTACTTGTACTTCCAGATAACTGAATTTAATGTCCACACCCAGATACTGACCTCAGACTGTGGTTGCGTCTCCCCTCTCTCTCTCTCTCTCTCTCTCTCTCTCTCTCTCTCTCTCTCTCTCTCTCCTTCTTTCCCTCCCCCTCTCTTTCTCTCTCCCTCTCTTTCTCTCTCCCTCTCCCCCCTCCCCCCTTTCTCTGTGTTTGTCTCTCTCTCTCTCTCTCTCTCTCTCTCTCTCTCTCTCTCTCTCTCTCTCTCTCTCTCTCTCTGACTTTGTGCTTAATTAGTAGTGGCTTAGCAAGAACAAGTTGCTTGAAAGGTTTAAATGACCCAAAATACAATCAAGTGTAAATCTTGGAGACTGAATTCTCTCTCTCTCTCTCTCTCTCTCTCTCTCTCTCTCTCTCTCTCTCTCTCTCTCTCTCTGACTTTGCTGCTTAATTAGTAGTGGCTTAGCAAGAACAAGTTGCTTGAAAGGTTTAAATGACCCAAAATACAATCAAGTGTAAATCTTGGAGACTGAATTCTCTCTCTCTCTCTCTCTCTCTCTCTCTCTCTCTCTCTCTCTCTCTCTCTCTCTCTCTCTCTAATTTCCTCCTACAAAAAATGACTGGATGGGGCACGTACTTGGTTCCGTACATATGTGTATTTGTCGTGTCGCAATGGTGAAACAGGCCATTTTGTCAAATTGGCAGGCACTTTGCCAAATTCATGAAAAGGCAAATTGTTTGGCCGCGTTGTCTGCGTTCCCAGGCAATGCTCAAGTCGTCAGTGCAGTCCTAAGGGCGAAGAACTCTGCAGTCTTTCTCAGCGCTGCTGCTCATCCCCACGGCTTAACCCCTTCACTGCTCCAGCCTGTACAATTTCCGGGCTGGTTGATGCTCGGACGTGCCTGCAAACAGTATATTTTCCGGTCCTGTAACATCTATGCGTTTTGGTGAAAATCCTTTCACATGTCAGTGCGAAGAAGAAGACAAAAAGGTTTACGGGTTTCAAATTTCGCAATTTTTATTGTTTTTGTTTTTGTTTTTTTCAAGTGACATCATGGCAGTGAAGGGGTTAAATTAATGCTTCTGGAGCTCCACTTCTTCTGGCCAGGTCTGACGTCTCGGTGACGCCGGTGACGTCTCGGTGAGCTGGTCAGTTCTGCATGATGCGTTCTTGTGTTTGGATGCCTAGTACCACAATAAGAAGAAGAAGAAGAAGAAGAAAGAGGATTTCTAGAGCGCCCATCTACTGCATAAGGTGGGAGCGGAGGTCGCTTTACAATAACCCCCCCCCCACACACACACACAAGCAGAAAACGAGAAGGTTAGGTTTCACAGGTAGCCATCTCATCAACACAACATTAACAGTTTGCCTCAGCCGAACCACACACACGCACAGAAGTGGGTTTGCACCACTGAACCTGGTCTGTGAAAATGACCCGCGATGACCCTAATGTCCTTGACCTTCCTTGCCGGACTTGCGATCGCTGCGTGGGTGAAACTGCTGCCGACGAGCAAGAATGGCCGCACGCAATTCAGTGGTGGATGCATGTTTCTGAATAAATGCCCCGACAATGATGTGCTTGAGAGAGAGAGAGAGAGAGAGAGGGGCAGAGAGAGAGAGAGAGAGAGAGAGAGAGAGAGAGAGAGAGAGAGAGAGAGAGAAAGACAACAGAGAGACACACAGAGAGACAGAGAGAGATAGAGACTAAAAGACAGAGAGAGACAGAGACAGACAGACAGAGACAGACAGACAGACAGAGGCAGAGACAGACAGACAGAGGCAGAGACAGACAGACAGAGGCAGAGACAGACAAACAGACAGGCAGACAGACAGGCAGACAGACAGACAGACAGACAGACAGACAGAGAGAGAGAAAAGGGTGAAAAAAGAAAGAAAAAAAGACATTAAAAAAAAATGTTGTGACCACACGGAGTTGTGCCCGCTTGATGAAAGAAGATAAAAATAGTGCCAGCATTAGGCCTACTATAAGATTTTTCTCAAAGCTGGAAAGTGATTTTGACAACCTTGCTGTACCGGCCGGCTCAGTGTATCGTCAATTGTATTAATTTTTGAAAAGAAGTCATTCCGATGGGCTCAAAATAAAATAAAACCTTAAAAATAGAATTAATATTTTAAACGAACAGCAATGCCCACACACAGCGTCGGGAATGATAAGCTACCAGACCAGCGAGAGAATATCCATTCCTACCAAATCTTGAAGAATTTAAACAAAAACACCCAGAAATTTCTGATTTTCTTCTTCTTTTCTTCAGTGGTATCGCCTTTCCATTCACCTGAATGATCTCTCAGTCCCTGCGTAAAT
>JABMCL010000650.1:2157500-2167500 GCA_018857735.1 Alviniconcha marisindica
CCCAACAAATGTGAGCAGGTTTGGTCTAGCGGTAAGGCGTTAGGCTGGTAAGCAGAAGGACCTCGGTTCGAATCCGCTTCGGCTCTCCTTTCTCCTTTCTCTTCAAAAGTTGTGGACACTGTCTTGTGACTTTGTCCCTCACAATTAATGAAACATTTAATGGCTCTCATCGCTGCCCACCTTAATGCAGAAGTCATTCTGGTGGTGACAGTGTAGCAATAGGTATGTAATCTCCCTATTCCCCATCCTCTATACCCCCTTCCCCCCATTCTCCCCGTCCCTAATAAGCCTTGTGGTTTCTGTGGACGTTAAGCACCATGTTACTTACTTACTTACTTACTCCGAACAGTCAGCCAACCAACCCACTGTGCCCAGAGTCAACAAACCAAGGGAGGTAATAAGCGCCGAACGACGTCACACAAACACACAACAAAGACCTGAGTCGCTTGTGGTATAACTCTCACCTGATATGCGAGTAAATACAAGGTACATAAACTCCACCAGGGGTACATCTTTGTAAAGGATGTACCTCTGGTGGAGTTTATGTACCTTGAAGAGGATGTACCTCTGGTTGGAGTTTTTGTATCTTGTAGAGGATGTACCTCTGGTTGGGTTTATGTACCTTATAAAGGATCTACCTTCGATGAGGTTGATAGTATGCGAGTACATACATGCTACATAAACTCCACCAGAGGTACATCCTCTGCAAGGTACGTAACATCCGCCAGGGATGCATTCCCTGCAAGGTACATCTCTGATGAGGTTGACGTACCTTGCCGGGAATGCACCTCTGGCGGATGTTACGTACCTTGTAGAGGATGTACCTCTGGTGGGGTTTATGTACCTTATAAAGGATCTACCTTTGATGAGGTTGATGGTATGCGAGTACATACATGCTACATAAACTCCACTCTCTGATGAGGTTGATGTACCTTGCAGGGAATGCGCTTCTGGCGGATGTTACGTACCTTGTAGAGGATGTACCTCTGGTGGAGTTTATGTAGCATGTATGATCTCGCATACTATGTGAGAGTTACCGCAGGCGACTCGGGTCTTTGTTGTGTCTGTGTGACGTTTATCGGGCGCTGATTAAGTCTGTTGCTTGTTGAACCTGCTCGGGCTTTGTGGGCCTCGTTCCGTTTCAGACTGCCCAGATACTATTAGCTGTCTAAGCAGTTGGAGTTGAACGTCCTGTCAAACGCACAGACGCATCAGCACGCTATACACCACACGTAAAGGAGCTCAGCTCACTGTGTGCAGAGATCCGTAATGCTCGTGATAAACGTAGAACGATTGATTCTGGATATTTGGTCCCCAGTCAAACAAACAAACAAACAAAAACAACAACAAAAGCGGCGGTCAAAAAAGAAAAGAAAAGAAAAAAAGCGCAGGTCATATCAAGGCGAAACACAGTGCATCAAATCACTTGTAAGTAAGTTAGGTTGGGAAAAAATTCAATTCAATGCGCTGAGAAGACCGCAACTAGTATGGCAGAATCCCTGCCGTTAATAAAGGCGGGAAAATGTTCTGGTCAATTCCAGGCCAATAAAGAAGGAAGCTCAGCTGGGATTGGAATCCCATCGGGAGGATATTAATACTTTAATTCCAGTTCTGCATCCGTGCAATTTCGCTGGCGATGCACAGAGTGCCAGATTCGCTCCCTATATCTGTCCCTTTATCGTTTTGTCTGCATCCTCACCTAACAACGGGCCGTTATTGGCCCTCCCATCACCCCTCATTATTACATCTCTCACCCACCTCACTCCACCCCCCTCATCACACATCTCGCACACCTTATTCCTCCCCCCCCCCCCACCACTACACCTCTCGCCCACCTCTCTCCTCTGCCCTTACCACTACACCTCCCCCCTCCCCCTCAGCCCTCCCCACTACACCTCTCACCCTCACCCCCCACCCCACCCCTCCCCACTACATCTCTCACTCCTCTCACCCATCACTACTACACCTCTCACCACCCCCACCCCCACCGAACCCCCACCCTCACCACTACTCTCTCCCCCCCCCCCCGTAACCCCTCACCCCTCACCACTACACCTCTCACCCCCGTAACCCCTCACCACTACACCTCTCACCCTCCCCTCACCCCTCACCCCTACATCTCTCACCCCCTCACCCTCCCTCCTCACCCCTCACCCTCTCACTCCCCTACCCCTCCCTCCTCACCCCTCACCACCACACCTCTCACCCCCGTAACCCCTCACCCCTCACCTCCCCACACCTCTCACCCCCGTAACCCCTCACCCCTCACCACCACACCTCTCACCCCCGTAACCCTTCACCCCTCACCACCACACCTCTCACCCCCGTAACCCCTCACCCCTCACCACCACACCTCTCACTCCCCTCACCCATCCCTCTTCACCCCTCACTACCACACCTCTCACCCCCGTAACCCCTCACCCCTCACCCCTCACCACCACACCTCTCACCCCCGTAACCCCTCACCCCTCACCACCACACCTCTCACCCCCGTAACCCCTCACCCCTCACCACCACACCTCTCACCACCGTAACCCTCCCTCCTCACCCCTCACCACCACACCTCTCACCCCCGTAACCCCTCACCCTCACCACTACACCTCTCACCCCCCACCCCTCACCCCTCACCACTACACCTCTCACCCCCGTAACCCCTCACCCCCCACCCTACACCTCTCACCCCCGTAACCCCTCACCCTCACCACTACACCTCTCACCCCCCCACCCCTCACCACTACTTCCTCACCCCCCCTCACCCCTCCCTCCTCACCCCTCACACCACACCTCTCACCCCCGTAACCCCTCACCCCTCACCACCACACCTCTCACCCCCGTAACCCCCACCCCTCACCACCACACCTCTCACCCCCGTAACCCCTCACCCCTCACCACCACACCTCTCACTCCCCTCACCCTCCCTCCTCACCCCTCACCACCACACCTCTCACCCCCGTAACCCCTCACCCCTCACCACTACACCTCTCACCTTCACCCTGCCTCTCACTACTACACCTCTCACCTTCACCCTGCCTCTCACCACTACACCTCTCACCCACCTCACCCCTCATCACATCCCTCACCCCCTTCCCTCTATCCTGATTTCTGTCTTAGGCCATGCACCCAGGCACCTCGGCGGTCTCACGAGTAGAGTAAGTAAGTAAGTAAGTTGGTGTTTTACGCCCAGTCAACCGGTACGGTTATTATATCAGGGCGATCTCAGTGGAGTGGATCGTAATACTTTTATTCCTGCAGCCGTGGTACTACACCGTGGGACTACAAAGACTGTGAACGAAGGAGGGAATAAATGTGAGCCGGTTTGGCCTAGCGGTAAGGCGTTAGGCTGGTAAGCGGAAGGACCTCGGTTCGATACCGGCTTCGGCTCTCCTTTCTCTTCAAAAAGGTTGTGGTTTGTGGACAGTCTAATTGTGACTTTGTCCATCACTTCCTACTGAAACATTAAAATGGCTCTCATCGCTGCCCATCTTAATGCAGGAATCATTCTGGTGGTGACAGTGTAGCGACAGGTATATAATCTCCTTCCCCCACCTCCATACCCCCTTTCCCCCATTCTCCCCGTCCCTAATAAGCCTTATGGTTTCTGTGGACGTTAAGCACCATGTTTAATTTAGGGAATAAATCGGACCCATCTTAACGTCCACACGGGGACCACCTCCGGAACGTCAGCGAAGCACGTGCTGAACGTGCCACGGCCACGTGCGTGCCTTGGCGCAGCGACCCCACCGATTACCGCCACCGAGCTAAAAATAGGCAGACAGGCCGCTGGAGTTGACAACACACCCCGCTGCCGTGCATGCTGGGAATACCAAGAGGCCACTTCCGGCACGATGGCGGACCTGTTCGCTCGTGTCTCAGGTCGTCATGCCGCCAGTCGTGTGACCCGTGTTTGAGCACTACTCAGCAAGTCGTAATGCATCTCCTACTCACCTTATCAGTCGAGTAAAAGATCGGGCGCCTTGGAACTGACAGGGTCTTGGAACTGTGGCTTTGTTGTGTAGCCTTGGTCGTCGGTATGCTGTAGAGGGTACTAGTCGAGTGCGGTTTGAAAGAGATCAAAACAGAACGGTTATAAAAATATAACGAAAGGGATCCAGACACATAAAAGGTTAAAAAGAACGCTAATTACTAGGACAGAACACAATATGCGCAATTTCAAGGTAATCCTCTTTATCAAGCTACAAATTCTTGCAAGCACTGCACAGGAAAACAACACGGTTCAACCCAAAAACAGATAAGTGGCTTAGCTCTCCATCTCACTTTTCATCGTTTTTAACCGTTTAACTGTTGTTTAAGTGTCGTTTTGTAGCTCGATAAAGGGGATTGCCCCGAAAATTCGCATGCTGTGTTTTTCCTAATAAATAGCGTTCTTTTGAACCTTTTATTTGTTTCGATCTTGTTTTAGAACGCTAGCAGTCATTCTTGTTTCAGATTGTTGGTTAAAAACAACGCTAAGTTTATTCGGTCAAAACACCTTTCTCAAACAACAAACAGATGGATAGGCTACTACACTAACGAACGATGAGAGGAAAGAAATTTGATCTGCTTAGCTTGCAGCTGGTGGAGACGCTGGGAGCTGGGGATGGAGAATGCAAGCACGAGTCTGATGTGCTATGTGTAACTGCGCACTCGCACATTTCAGAACCTGAGCATATAACTCTCTGCAACCGAGGATGGGAGACTACTCCTAGGAGTTTCATGTTTTTGTACTTATAGTAACATATAATCCTCTTCTTCTTCTTTTTTCGTTACTGTTTTTTGTTGTTGTTGTTTGTGTATGCTTCCCATGTAAAGTGCCTCTTTATTAATAAAATATGAAAACCTCTTTTATCTGTCTCATTCATTAGTATCGCAAATGTTGAGAGACCTGTATAATGCAGTTGTAAATGTTCAGATGACAGACCTGAATAATGCAGTTGTAAATGCTTAGATGAGAGACTTGTATAATGTAATTGTAAATGTTGAGTTGACAGACTTATATAATGCACTTGTAAATGCTGAGGTGAGAGACTTGTATAATGTAATTGTAAATGTTGAGATGAGGAACTTGTATAATGCAGTTGTAAATGTTGAGATGACAGACTTGGATAATGCAGTTGTAAATGTTGAGATGACAAACTTGTATAATGTAGTTGTAATACTGAGATGAGAGACTTGAATAATGCAGTTGTAAATATGGAGATGAGAGATTTGCATAATTATCTAAACTGACCCAATATCACGTGTACAAGTGCGCATATGAGTTGGGGGGTGGGGGGTGGGGGATTGATGGTGGTCGTGGGGGGGAGGGGGGGGGAGAGGTCGGGGGAACGGGGGAGAACCAGGTGAAACGGAGGAGTGGGTTGTAATTTGAGATATGGCGTGTGCTGATGATTGCAGGCAGACCTACAAAAAAAAAATTACGAATATACAATTTCTTATTTAGCCTTCCCAGCACCAATGACCAAAGTTAACACTCTGTGTGCAATTGACTCGGTTCAGTTTTGGGTCAGTAGTCGTAATTTCATCTTTTATCTCGGCGCTTTCATGTCGAAAGACGCATGGAAGCATGGCGTATGCGATCCTCTGTTCACTCCCCCTAACGCAGTCCATCATCTGTAGGATACAGCATCTGCCAGGTTTTATTTCTTCCAACTCTGCAACACGTGTTCTTTGTTACCCTTACTTTGGAGTTCGAAAAAATTCAATCTCATTGCATGCAAACTGTGTTGCGTAATCATATTAGCTTTCACCACATGTTTTCTACACGTTGAAGGTGACTCTCCCTTGATTAAGTACCTCCGTACCTTCTGCAGGGTGCTGTTGCACCCGCTGTTCGGTGTTACGACAGCCTGTTGTTTTCAACGTTTTCACGTGCTGTGTCTCGATGCGAGGGCGCTGCAGTTCGGCCTTGGGTGACTGGGTTAAGTGGTGTATCGCTGAGTAGTTTGCCGTTTTTTCGCTCCATTGTCTTCAAGCAGCTATCACTCGTAAGACCGGAAGGAAGACTCTCCCATATCGTTGTTCAAAGCAGTTATTTACTGGTAGAATGCAGTTTGTCTCTGTACTTGGACATGATTCAGAACCCGTCCCACTGTCATTCGGTGTCCCCGTCCCACTGTCATTCGGTGTCCCCGTCCCACTGTCATTCGGTGTCCCCGTCCCACTGTCATTCGGTGTCCCCGTCCCACTGTCATTCGGTGTCCCTCAAGAGTCTGTTCTCGGCCCAGTCTTGTTTATCATGTACACTAAACCCCTCTCTGATTTGATTGCCAAGCGCCCAGTAACTAAGCACCAATTCTTCGCTGGTGATACGCAGCTGAACACTTCCTCTGATTCGTGCAACATCGATAGTGCTATCGAGATCATTCAGCATTGCACAGATGACACACAGAGCTGGATGGTCCAAAATAAACTACAACTGAACGAAGGTAAAACCGAAGCTCTTCTTGTAGCTACCACCAGCTCTGACAAAGACCTACCTACATCCATACAAATAGGTTCTAGTGTCGCGCCATTTGTGAGAAGTGTTAGAAACCTTGGTGTTATTCTTGACTGGAGATTGTCCATGAAAGAACACATAAACAAAGTGTGCCAGATGGCCTACTGGGAGCTTCGGAGGATTTCCTCAATCAGACAGTACTTGACAGAGGACGCAGCCCAAACCCTAGTAGTATCCCTCGTCCTGTCTAGCTTAGACTACGGTAACTGTCTCCTTGCGGGCGTCCCTGAATGTCTTCTACATAAACTCCAAAAAATCCAAAACGCATCTGCCAGATTAATCCTTAAGTCTTCCCGACAAGAACACACTAAACCACTCCTCAAAGCACTACATTGGTTACCAATCTCTGACCGTATAACATACAAACTGTCCTGCATGTGTTACAACTCGGTCACTGCCTCCACCTCTCAATACCTCGCTGACCTTTTACAAATCTACATGCAGTCCCGTACGTTACGGTCTACCGCAGACACACGTAAACTGAAGATCCCTCTGTTCAAAAAGAAATACTCAGGCCAGAGATCTTTCTCCTATCAGGGTCCCGTAACCTGGAATAATCTGCCTTTCTCCATCCGCCACACACAAACATACTCCTCATTTAAGTCACAACTGAAAACCCACTTGTTCTCCCAAACCTTCCAATAGAACCCAGTTTTTGTTGCTCTCTGCATTTGATTTGCAATCATGAGATGTGTCCATCTTCCATGTATTGCTGCATTGCATGTTTTGATCGCATTAATTGTTCCGGGATGTGTGCATGTTTGCCTGCACTTTGCTGTTGACGTTGGATCGTCTGGTTATGCATGTTTCATGTATTGATTCTGATGTCCATTCTTGTTTTGAATTGTGAAGTGTTTTGAGCCAGTCTAGTTGGATTAGGCGCTATATAAGAGTTACGTATTATTATTATTATTTAGTCAGTAACAGAACAATTGTGTATATTTACGGCTCTTGCAAACAAACAAATAACAAAAACAAGTACCCCCCCCCCCCCCCCCCCCCACACACACACACAGTCACACACACGCACGCACCTACGCACGCACCTACGCACGCACGCACGCACACACACACACACACACACACACACACGCACGCACGCACGCACGCACGCACGCACGCACACACGCACACACACACACGCACACACGCACACACACACACACACACACACACACACACACACACACACACACACAACAGCAACAACAACAACAACAACTATACACACAAAGTGATAAATTCGATGGCTCAGTGATACACCTGAATACGATCACGTGCAGATTTTTCAGTCAACACTTTTCAAACGTTCTGCTCACTGTTGCGGAATTCAAACCAGGGATTGCTAACAATAGGCTACAGGGGGAGAAGCTCACCAACGACAACTCAGAGAGATGCTGCTCTGGTGTCGCTTCCTTAATCCTTTATCTTGACACTTCCACTGGCCCATGCCTCCTGGCTTGAGAGTGTGTGTGTGTGTGTGTGTGTGTGTGTGTGTGTGTGTGTGTGTGTGGCGCGCGCGCGTGCGTGCGTGTGTGGGGGGGGGGGGGGGGGGGTGCTAACACAAGGCGTTTTAAGATTAAACCCTTGACTGTCAACATTGGGTCTGATCTCTTGCAGGCCTACTCATTGAATAAACCGGGTTTTTAAAAAAAGCAAGCTAGCAAGTTCCTATCAGCAAAGCCGAGGGAGAAAGGTGTATGTGTGTAGAGGATGGGGTGCGACTAGATGGATGACCGAGCGTCTGCTCGTTCAGTTGTGAATTATGACCCGATGGCATGACCTACTCTATCGGTGGTCGCCGTATTTCAGACTCTGACATGACTTTTATCAGCTAGCTGCCACACTGCCGACGTCTAGCACGTCGTGTGGGTGTCGTAAAGATTGCGCTGTGGTTGTTATTTGAGTCTAATTCGCGTCATGCCTGTGTTCCTGCACATACTTCTTTTGGCGCTTTGTGTTTGGCCGACGTTTTGTGATGATCTTAGTTGGGTTTCTGTACGGCAGAGCGATGCAAAGCTGGCGAAAACTGTTTCATAAATACAGATGTTTTCTATATGTATGAGACATAAACACATAAATTTCATTGTTTGCTCTTTCTGAAGGACTTCTCACCAGATGGCAGGTAACCGACTGCTAGTACTACTTTCGATAACTCTTAGATGAGATAATGAGTTAGTTACATAGATAGTAATGGGATTTTAACGTCCTGTCGACCGCACAGGGTCATCTCAGGAGGAGAAGACAGACAGACAGACAGACAGACAGACAGACAGACAGACAGACAGACAGACAGAGACGGAGACACAGAAACGCACAGAGAGACAGAGACGGAGACACAGAGAGAAAGAGAGTGATTGGATTTCAGCGTCCTGTCAACTGCGACAGAGAGAGAGAGAGAGAGAGAGAGAGAGAGAGAGAGAGAGAGAGAGAGAGAGAGAGAGAGACACACACACACACAACACACACACACACACACACACACACACACACACACACACACACACACACACACACACACAGAAAGAGAGAGTGATTGGATCTTAGCGTCATGTCAACAAGACAGAGACAGAGAGACAGAGACACAGAAAGCAGAGACACAGAGACATAGAGAGACAGAGACACACACAGAGAGACAGAGACACGGAGAGAAAGAGAGAGTGATTGGATTTTGGCGTCCTGTCAACCGCGACAGAGACAGAGAGATAGAGACAGAGAGACAGAGATAGAGACACAGAGAGAGAGACAGAGATCCAGAGAGAAGGACGGAGTGATTGGATTTTAGCATCCTGTCAACCGCGACAGAGACAGAGAGACAGAGATAGAGATACAGAGAGACAGAGACACACAGAGACAGAGACACACAGAGAAAGGGAGAGTGATTGGATTTTAGCATCCTGTCAACCGTGACAGAGTCAGAGAGATAGAGACAGAGACAAAGAGACAGAGATAGAGACACAGAGAGACACACAGAGAGGGAGACAGAGACACACAGAGAAAGAGAGTGATTGGATTTTAGCGTCCTGTCAACCGCGACAGAGACAGAGAGACAGACACAGAGAGACAGAGACACACACAGAGACAGAAACAGAGACACAGAGAGAAGGAGAGAGTGATTGGATTTTAGCGTCCTGTCAACCACGACAGAGAGAAAGAGACAGAAATAGAGACACAGAGACACACAGAGACAGAGAGAGAGACACACAGAGAGAGAGAGAAAGAGGGAGTGATTGGATTTTAGCGTCCTGTCAACCGCGACAGAGACAGAGAGACAGAGACAGAAAGAGACAGAGACACAGAGAGACACAGAGAGTGATTGGATTTTAGTGTCTGTCAACCGCGACAGAGACAGAGACACAGAGAGAGAGACACAGGCACAGAGAGAAAGAGAGAGTGATTGGATCTTAGCGTCCTGTCAACAAGATAGAGACAGAGAGACAGAGACAGAGATAGACACACAGAGATATAGAGAGACAGAGACACACAGAGAGACAGAGACAGAGA
>JABMCL010000650.1:2187500-2190000 GCA_018857735.1 Alviniconcha marisindica
GAAAAGGGAAATGGTCGTGTAGGACGGAAAGGGTATCGGTCACATAGGAAAGGATACTGGTCACGTGAAAAATGGCGTCGGTCACGTAGGAGGGAAACGATATCGGTCAAGTGGGAAGGGTATTGGTCACGTAGGCAAAGGTATTGGTCACGTGGGAAAGGGTGTTGGTCACGTAGGTAAAGGTATTGGTCACGTGGAAAAGGGTATTGGTCACGTAGGAAAGCATACTGGTCACGTAAGAAAGGGTATGGGTCACGTAGGAAAGGGTATTGGTCACATAGGCAAAGGTATTGGTCACGTGGGAAAGGGTATTGGTCACGTAGGAAAGCGTACTGGTCACGTAAGAAAGGGTATGGGTCACGTAGGAAAGGGTATCGGTCACATAGGCAAAGGTATTGGTCACGTGGGAAAGGGTATTGGTCACGTAGGAAAGCGTACTGGTCACGTAAGAAAGGGTATGGGTCACGTAGGAAAGGGTATCGGTCACGTGGGAAAGGGTATCGGTCATGTAGGAATGGGTATTGGTCACGTAAGAAAGGGTATTGGTCACGTGGGTAAGGGAAATGCTATCGGTCACGTAGGAAAGGTACCGGACACGTAAGAAAGGGTATTGGTCACGTGGGAAAGGGTACCGGCCACGTAAGAAAGGGTATTGGTCACGTGGGAAAGGGGACTGGTCACGTAAGAAAGGGTATTGGTCAAGTGGGAAAGGGTACTGGTCACGTGGGAAATGCTATCGGTCACGTAGGAAGGGGTACCGGCCACGTATGAAAGGGTATTAGTCACGTAAAAAAGGGTATCGCTCACGTGTGAAAAGGTGTTGGTCACGTAACAGGTGAAAAATATCAGTCACGTAGGAAAGGTATCAGTCACGTGGGAAAGAGTATCGGTCACGCAGGAACGTGTACCGGTCACGTAAAAAAAAGAAGAAAAAAAAAGAATACTGGTCACGTAACAAAGAACACTTGTCATGTAGAAAGGAAAGGGTATATTGCTCATGTGGGAAAGGGTATAGGTGACGTGGGAATAGGTATCGTTCACTGAGGAAAGGTGTGTTTTTTAATCATTATATCCGTTGTTTGATGTACAGATCAGCAGACCTGTTATCGTGAATGTGTGCATGAATGATCTCAACGCCATGCGTCATTCCATGTGTACTTTTATTTGACAGGCAGCGATAAAGACATACTGAATTAATTGACTTAGGACTGGACATGCCGCCTGTTCCAACATATGGTCCGACTAGGGCTGGCACACACTGAAGACTGCCCATGTCAGACAGGACTACAGTCCGGGTACATGACTAGGGCTGGCACACACTGAAGACTGCCCATGGCAGACAGGACTACAGTCCGGGTACATGGCTAGGGCTGGCACACACTGAAGACTGCCCATGGCAGACACGACTACAGTCCGGGTACATGACTAGGGCTGGCACACACTGAAGACTGCCCATGGCAGACACGACTACAGTCCGGGTACATGACTAGGGCTGGCACACACTGAAGACTGCCCATGGCAGACAGGACTACAGTCCGGGTACATGACTAGGGCTGGCACACACTGAAGACTGCCCATGGCAGACAGGACTACAGTCCGGGTACATGACTAGGGCTGGCACACACTGAAGACTGCCCATGGCAGACAGGACTACAATCCGGGTACATGACTAGGGCTGGCACACACTGAAGACTGCCCATGGCAGACAGGACTACAGTCCGGGTACATGACTAGGGCTGGCACACACTGAAGACTGCCCATGGCAGACAGGACTACAGTCCGGGTACATGGCTAGGGCTGGCACACACTGAAGACTGCCCATGGCAGACAGGACTACAGTCCGGGTACATGGCTAGGGCTGGCACACACTGAAGACTGCCCATGGCAGACAGGACTACAGTCCGGGTACATGCTAGGGCTGGCACACACTGAAGACTGCCCATGGCAGACAGGACTACAGTCCGGGTACATGACTAGGGCTGTCAGCACACGCAGACAGGACCACAGTCAGGGTACATGATTAGGGCTGGCACATAGTGAAGACCGCCCATGCCAGACAGGACCACAGTCTAAGTACATGACTAGGGCTGGCAAATACAAAAGACTGCCCATACCAGACAGGACCACAGTCTGGGTACATGACTACAGACTGTCCATGCCAGACAGAACCACAGTCTGGGTACATGACTACAGACTGTCCATGCCAGACAGGACCACAGTCTGGGTATATGACTACAGACTGTCCATGCCAGACAGGACCACAGTCTGGGTACATGACTACAGACTGTCCATGCCAGACAGGACCACAGTCTGGGTACATGACTACAGACTGTCCATGCCAGACAGGACCACAGTCTGGGTACATGACTACGACTGCCATGCCAGACAGGACCACAGTCTGGGTACATGACACAGATGCCATGCCAGACAGGACCACAGTCTGGGTACATGACTAACTGAAGACTGCCCATGCTAGACAGGACTACAGTCTGGTACATGA
>JABMCL010000650.1:2192500-2275000 GCA_018857735.1 Alviniconcha marisindica
AGTGCATTATTATGTACATGTATTGTGTCGATTGTACTTTAGATCCTCTGACGGGCGTTAAAATCCAAGAACTAACTACATAACCATTGCAACATGGCAAGGTACGTGGTCAGAGTGCATTATTATGGTACATAAGTCAATCGTGTCGATTGTGGTACATAAGAATGCACTCTGACGGGGCGTTAAAATCCAAGAACTATATAACCATTGCAGCAGTGCAAGGTACAGTTCAGAGTGCATTATTATGGTACATAAGTCAATCGTGTCGATTATGGTACATAAGAATGCACTCTGACGGGATGTTAAAATCCAAGAACTAACTAAATAACCATTGCAACATGGCAAGGTACAGTTCAGAGTGCATTCTTATGTACCAGTGTATTTTGGATGACTTTGTTTCTTACCAGTTTCAAGTGTATGCAGTTAGAAGTGATTGGAAGGACGTGGATAACTGATTTTTAGTGCCCAGTCAACCGTATTGACTATATCAGGGCGATTAACGATTCCAAACACGGCGCAAAGGCAAAATATGTATTCTCCTGAGTTATAACTCAAGAACTATTAGAACCGGTCAGACATAAGTCAACAGATCTACACACTTGCCCGGGTGAAGGGAGACAGACATCCCCGATCCTGATCTGCAAGAAAAAGAAAGAAAAAAAGAAAATGGGAAAAAAAAGGAGGGGGGGGGGTGGGGGGGGCGGGGGGGGGGGGGAGGACGGAGGGTGAAGGGGGGCGCTCCAGATTTAGCATCACTCACGAGGACTTGCAAACCAAAAATAAACCCGCTTCGGGCGTATGCTGCCGAAAATGCCCAGCGAAAGGCAGAGCCAGCCGAAAGAATTCTTTTTTCCGGCTCGGGTCGGAGTCTTGAAATGTTGATGGGTAGAATTCCAGTCTGGTCATGTAGCCCCTTCGATCCACATCTGGTTCAGACGGACGCCAACACGGAAGAAGGCGTGAATGATCATTGAAGTTACTCTGTGTAGGCCCTTCCATCTTCCTCACCCCGACCTACTGAAGGCCTACCTTTTATTCCGCTCTGCCGATGGAGCGGAATATCTCTCTACTCCAGCCGGTCCGCTTGCCTACAATTGCCGTGAGTCTGAGTAGTGAAGAGGGTCTGATGCTGGAATAAAAGGACTGTACTAGAATTCAAATGGGGTCATGGCGGTGCATTATAGCTCATTGTTTGATTGATTTGGTGGACGGATTTAACTGATGGATTGATCGGCCGATTGATTTATGTTGTCGGTTTGTTTCTTTCGGGCTATGTTTGAAGAAGAAGAAGAGTAAGTAAGTAACCTGGTGTTTTACGCCCAGTCAATCATTATGGTTATATCGGGGTGAAGAAGAAGAAGAAGAAGAAGAATGTATGTTATGTGACATCTGTTTTATTTTTATTTTACGCTATTATGATATTTTCTCAAAAGCGCAATTTAATTTTTAATAGGAGCGCCTGTGTTTGCACAGATAAGTTAATTGTCTTTTTTTACAGATTCCTAGCAGCTGTGCAAAGAGCGGAGTTTAACAGGTAACTAACTGCCTGCTGACCTGGACAACGGTTTTCACGTGCTGCACACATTTCACGTTTTAGGCTAAACCACTAAGCCCAGCTGTGTTCAGGGAATCGCCGAAAATCCCCGTGTTAAGCTCTGCCCGAATCAGAGGATCTTTCACTCACCCTCACCCCCCACCCCCCCACCCCTCTCTCTCTCTCTCTCTCTTGTTTTTCGTTGTTTTGGTGTCTGGGGGGGGGGGGGGGTAAGCTCAGTGGGGTAGGGGGGGAAATCCTGATGTACTTGGGTAATCTCCAAAGTAAGTTGGAAATTCCCAAGATATTTTAAGAACAAATTTGGGTCACAAATATAATCACCATTATCATTGTAACAGGTTCGTATCTAGTAATTGATGTAAAAATTCGCACCGAAATATGAGTTTCATTATAATGATACTTAATTGTGTCTTTCAGTATGCACATGCGTCCTTGACGTTTGACATAGTTTTTAAATAATGACGTGCACGCTTTCTCCGTGCCGATGTGCGCAAGACAACGCTATTTATTAGGACAAAAACACAGTCTGCAAATTTTCGGGGTAATCCCCTTTGTCAAGCTAAAACGAACACTTAAACAACAGTTAAACGGTGAAAGACGATGAAAAATTTGATGAAAAGCTAAATAACTGATCTGTTTTGGGTTGAGCTATGTTGTTTTCCTGTCGAGTGCTTGAATGGAAGAATGACGAATCTGACGAATGATGTACCTTTTACATACTGCATTAACAAACCAAAGTTCTAAAGTGTGACTATCAGTCGTGGTGAGTTTGTTAGGTCAATGATTGCAACCTGGAGGCGTGCAAAGAGGAAGCTTGAAAGGACGAGAGAGGGCCATCGTCAATCCGACGAACATGGGAACTGTTTCAAAGGCAACGTTGGGGAAACCTCTGAGAGACGGGGTGGAGCGCGTATGGGCTTTTCCGAACGCATAGATATCATCTTGAACTGAACTGAACTGAACTGATCTGAACTGCGACCGACAGATGTACAAGACCAGTCGCTGCATCACTGAGGACGTCCACTGATCTAAAAGTACATCGTATTTTTAGATGAATGGAGGACGCCGCACAATAATGAGTTTCCTTCCTCGTCCCTGAGGAAATCTACGTCAGTCCGGATGTTACCGGATGTTTCCGTGGCGGCTACGTGCACTGAGAGCGAGGCGAGTTTTTCGACTGACTGTAGGGAGCTGGGATAGCTCAGTGGTTAGAGCCCCGGACTTGTGATCAAAAGGTCGCGGGTTCGAGTCCCGGCAGGGAGGGCCGGGAGAATTTTCTTCTCCAGGGTCAGCTTTCTGTGCTGACTCTTATTTGACAGAATGGTCGGGATCTTTCACTTGCTACTGCGGTAACAGGGGGGCTTGGAGAGCGGGGGTGGCTCAGTCGTTAGATCAAAAGGCCGCGGGTTCGAGTCCTGGTAAAAGCCGCTGAATAAAAATAAAAAAAGATTTTTTTTTCTTCTCCAGGGTAAACTCTCTGTGCTGACTCGTATTTCGGTATCCATTCAACCCCCGTGTCACCGCAGCAGCATGTAAAAGAGCCCAACAACTCTGCCAAAAGTGCGGGTGGCAAGTTACAGCTAAACACACATACTCCCTACGTATGTGATTTTGCACGAAGTAACATGACATGGTGCATGGTTCTGACGTGACATGGTGCATGGTTGTATGGTGTACAGAGAACATATGCAGAGACGGCAGCAGTTTCATGTGGCACCTTCCATGTAACAACCAAACAGCGCTGTAAGTACGCCACTTTGGTGAATATTCAAAACGTGCTGAAAAAAGCGACAGTCACCAATTCAGAACAACGTGCGGCATTAGCGCAGTGAGTCTACTCGAGAGCGGAGAACAGCGCAAAAACAAAACAAAAAACGATTATCATCACCCATAGAACAGTGGTCCACAAACCACCTCTGTCGAGCTCATTAACAATAATAGGGAATTCGCATAGAACACACACACACACACACACACACACACACACACACACACACACACACACACACACACATATGCAAATATGCTCATACACACACGCGCACCCCGCGCGCACACAGAAACATTCGCACGCGCACACACACACACACACACACACACACACACACACACACACACACACGCACGCACGCACGCACGCACGCACAAACACGCAAGCACGCACGCACGCACAAACACGCACGCACGCACAAACACACACACACACACACACACACGCACGCACGCACGCACGCACGCACGCACGCACGCACGCACACGCACACACACACACACACACACACACACACACACACACACACACGGGTCGTCTTGTTCAGTTCCTTAGTGTGCTGTCGCGTCAGGGACAGATAACCGAGGCATTATAACCTGTCGAGCTGGCAGCTAGCGCTTACAGCTGTGGTCGCTAGTGCTCTTTGTTGGCTTGGGGTTTGACCAAGGGATCGATTCAGTCCACGCGAGAGATTCGAAGTGAAAAGCTGAAATAAAGTCATGGTTGTCTTTGAAGAGTGTAGCCTACTTTAAAACGGAAATCACCGATTAGTGGTAGCTTAGTCTACCGACTGTTTGCTCGCTGTGTGTGCTATAGAATCAGAGCAGTTTATCCAGTTTCAAAACACACGTCTCTCTCTCTCTCTCTCTCTCTCTCTCTCTCTCTCTCTCTCTCTCTCTCCCCTCTCTCCTCTCTTCTTCTCCTGCGAGCGAGCGAGCGAGCGAGCGACACACACACACACAACACACACACACCCCACACACACACACACACACACACAACACACAGTCAAACACACTGTGTACCCCTTCTCCAAACCCTGTTATGGTGTGTGTGTGTGTGTGGGGGTGTGTGGTGTGTGTGTGTGTGTGTGTGTGTGTGTGTGTAAAACCGTGGTTAATTTATGCATTTAACATAGAGTTTGCATGCGAATTTAGAGACTGACCGTCGGTCATCAATCAACACACAAAGGGACATAACCTGCGCTCGAAAGCCGTCACAACAACACACCAAAGACCCACATCGCTTTCGGCAACTCTCACCTGGCATGCGAGTAAATGCAAGGTACATGAACTTCACCAAGAGTACGGAGTAATATAACGACTGACCCTGTTTCCCAGTGGGCAGTCTGTTTCGCGCATTTAAAGGGGTAGACTAGAAAAGGCCCAGTTACAGGTCGCAAAACAATGTTAATAATTATTCTGTCTGCAGAACATTAAAACACGCCGTACGTCTGCGAGACTCATCCTCCACAGGTTGGAATCCTGTTCTAAGCACACACAAAAATAGTATTAGGTCATGCCAACATTCTTCCAAACACTCCAAGCATTCAACAAACCGCAACCGGATAACTGCATTATTTTCATTTATCACCCTTTACCTGTTGTTTTGTGGCTTTGAAAAGGGGGCTTGCCCCGAAAATTCGGACATATTTTGTGTTGTCCTATTAAACTGATGTTCTTTTTAACCGTTTATGTCTTTGGATCTGTTATTTACTTGATTTTATTAAGTTGTTATTCTAAGTGAGTGAAGCTGTGTAAACATTTACACTACTCTATTATTTGTCAAAGACAGACAACCGAGTTTCCTTTTTAAGGATTAATAAAGTATTACTGCATTGTTTTGTAGGTTCAAGATCTAATCCTTAAAAGTTGTACAGAAATTAATAGCAGCATACTTCATTATTACAAACTATAGGAATACAAACGACTTGGAGAGGCAGCCCGTTCTAACTTAAACAGCGTTTAACTCGGACCTGTCATGCTGTGATTCAACTCCAGTATGCCACTCATAGCTCCCTCTGGTGTCGAAATCTAGCGGACCAATAACGATAACGATACTTTATTGCCATTACGTACATAAAATGCACAGTAGGAGCTGTCCTTGGTGTCGTAAAAGCAAAAGAGTTTACGGATACAAGTAAAACATACATTATGAAAGATACACCATAGGCAAAAGCAGCAATCCATAGGTCGTCACCGCATGTACAGCCATCTTCATTATGACTAAAGCGGTTAAGATCTTTTTTATAAATTAATGGACATGCTGTGAGAATCCGTTCCACCTCTTTCAACAGATTCAGGTGGCTAACAGCACACAACCTCCCCCCCCCTCCCCCCCACACACACACCCCCTCACCCCAACCCCCCTCCAACTCCCCACCTTCTGTGGAGCGCCTTGGCGCATTTTTTCGAGCACATAAAGATAACAAAAATTTCCTGTTCCGCTTTAAAAAAAATTAAGATGCATATTTAGTGCATTTCAGTGTATACAAAACAGCAGGCAAAGGGATACGCAATTTTCATATTTGTGATAACTCTACCCTCAAAACCCAGCCCCCCCCCCCCCCCCTCCCCCCCCCCAGAAATACTGTTCGTTCCATCGGCATGGCAGTCTTCGATTTCTGTCTCCGGTTCGTTGATTTACATTAAAGTTAGAATCTCAATCTGAAGCTCAGATTTACATAAATAAATTCTTGGGTCTGTAGAACTAGCTCTCTCTCTCTCTCTCTCTCTCTCTCTCTCTCTCTCTCTCTCTCTCTCTCTCTCTCTCTCTCTCTCTCTCTCTCTCTCTCTCTCTCTGTCTCTCTGTTGCACGCACGCACGCGCGCGCGCGCACTCAGCACACACACACAGCACACACACACACGCACACACGCACGCACGCAGGCACGCACTCTCACACACCACACACACACACACACACACAGACACACACACACACACACGCACACACGCACGCACGCACGCACGCACGCACGCACGCACACACACACAGTGGCAGAGAGCAGAGACAGCTGAATGCACGCACGCACGCACGCACGCACGCACGCACGCACGCACACACACACACACACACACACACACACACACACACACACACAGTGGAAGAGAGCAGAGGCAGCTAAGCTCTATCTCACATTGTGGTGTATTGCAATGCAGTGTTACTGTAAATAAAACCCCAGACATACGAAGCAGAAAAATAAAAGTGAACAATAACAAGTAGGCATACTAAAAGGCAATTCAGAGAGTGGTATTTTGGGACACTAACTCGCTAATATGATGAAATAACGCCAAATTTGAAACTGATTGCATATCCTGTCTAGACATCAGTGAAAAATGGCCACAGCGTTCAACAAGACATTATTTACTGCACATCGGCTTCTGCGACAAGCAACGCAAGCGTGTTGCGGGTAACACGTGTCTGTCATTTTTAAAGATAACATTACGCAAGAACTCCAAAAATCTCAAACAATAATTTTTCAGCTTGATAATCCCTACCCCGAAAATTCGCATGTTGTGTTTTTTCCTAATAAATAGCGTTCTTTTGAACCTTTTATGTTTTTGCATCTATGCAAGAACTCGTCAATGGAAATTTTGGAAACTACCCAGTTTGTTTGGCTTTGTTGCAAATGTCGTTCGTTCAGAGTTCAGGAGCTGTGTGAAAGTCGAAGTTGCCGTCCTTGGGCTTTCCGTCCAAATGAGTCTTACGGTTTCTGTGGACGTAAAGCAACGTTGAACCGTGCTTCGGCATTGGTCACAATTTGTCCCTAATATGTCAACCGACATCCGAGGACATGTAGCTCTACTTCATCATCATCATCATCATCATCATCATCATCATCATCGTGTCGTTCGTTCGGATTTACATCGAATGCTGATGTTCGTGTTCCATTTCGTCCAAGTGGTCTCCCCTTTTAGTGAAGTCGGTTTCGAAAGATCCTCTTGGCTGATTGTCGAATTGCAATTTGACCAAAATTGTGTTTATTTGTATTTTTTGTTCGTTTCTTTGGTTGGTTGTTGTTGTTGGGGTTTTGTTGTTGTTGTTGTTGTTGTTGTTGTTGTTTTGTTTTGTTTTGGTTTTGTTTGGTTGGTTGCTTTTTATTTCTTGAGGACTGTTATTGTTTTGGTGTAACTTCTTGACATATATTGTTATCTTAATAATTGTAAGATCAGTCCGACATTACTTACGTGAGAAGACCTTAAATAAATAAAAAAGAAGTAGCAGGAATATCCAATTGCCATCTGACAATTGGCACTGTTTCCATTTGTCACTATTAACGAGTCGCCAAATTATGATTGACAACGCTAGTAGCCAATCAGCACGCTCAGACAAGACACTCATCACTTTCGACCTCCGTCAACTCAGAATCATTCATTTGATTCTTGTCAGCGATGAACAGCTTAGTGTTTTGATAGAGCATTTTGCGGAAAACCAGGGCCGGCATGGTTTTTAAATGATGCAGCCAACAGTAAGCAATGGCTGCACTTTGCTCTGAAGCAACCGAGCTACTGAATCAATGACAAAACTTACCCGGCTTTGCAAAGGCAACAACTTTGGAATTTTGCTCATAAAAACCAGTCGCGTTGTTGACCCGACGCCCCTCTCCACCCCACCCCCCCCAACCCCACCCACCCACCACCCCCCCCACCCCCCGCCCACCTCCACGCCCCCTCACCCCCACCCCCCACCCCACCCCTTCACCAAATCAACAACAACAAAAATATATATTTTTAAAATCGAGAAACTCTTCATCACCTTCTTGAGGTAATGCTGCTTGTGTCAGCCATGGATCTAAAAATCACCGATCTGAACCCGCCGTTCTTCACAGAAGGTTAGAAAAAAAAGTGGGGGGAGGGTGCGGGGAGGGGGGGGGAGGGGGGTTGGTTAGGGGGCGGAGGGAGGGGAGGAAAGGGGCGACGAGGTTATGGCGAAGCTCCTGTGTCGTTTTTGAAGTTATTCCAGCAATGAGATGGGTGGCACTTCACTATTTTTTCGCCAGAATCTTTCTCTCAGATCTCTCCTAGCATTCTTGAGCCCCATCCTGTTGTTCTTGTTTTTGTTGTTGTTGTTTTTTTGTTTTGTTTTTGTACTCATGCCCAATGATTTACTCGGGGCTTGCCACTGACAATGAGAAAACCGACCAAAAAACTGAAACATGAGAACGAGAAGATTTTAAAAAAAAAAAAAAAAAAAAAGGATAAAAGCAGGAGTTTGTGCAGAAGTCAGTTCCAGAAGTAGTCAGCTGAACCACTGACTCTAAATTACGGCGCGTTGTGAAGCTGAGAGCCTGCAGTGAGATGAAGTTCGCAGACGACTGTTGTAGAACTCCAGAAGTTGAAGAGGCGTTCTCTGGTACCACTTCTCCCTGTCAAAACAGAAGACATTGCCATGACTGTGGTTTGGAGTGTGGAACTTGCGGGCCTAAAGTGTTAATTGTCTCTGCCTATGTCCGCCGTTGTTTACTCGTATTGACCGTGCTGTGCCGAAACGTCTTCATTTGCGGAGCGCGTTCCCCGTTGCTGTCCATGGCTGAAGGTTTCTGGTCGTCTGTCCCTGTCCTTTTGCCCCAAGGCAATAAATCTAAATGACGTACTCTTTGAAGAAGTCCGTGGCCTCGTTGGTTCATCTCTGATGAGTGCATTGGGGTCGCCAGAGCTTGACTGGATACCTGTTGTTCGCAGCGCCGTGTTTGAATGTAGCTCGTTTGAATGTTGGTCCTTGTCCATCGTTGCTTGTGCAAGTCAGTCGAGCCAGCAGGCTCAGTTCAGTTGGCTCATTAACGATGTGCATCAGGAAATTCATGGGGGGGGGGGGGGGGTCCAGGGGTTCCGGACCCTCTCTTCTCTCTTTACACACACCACACCACACACACACACACACACACCACACACACACACCCACACACACACACCGCCCCACATACACACAAAACACACCACACGCCGCCACACACACACACACACACACCACACACACACACACACACACCACGCAGCCACACACACACACCACACATACGCGCGCGCGCGCACACACACACACACACACACCACACCCCACCACAACACCACACACACACCACACACACACACACACCCCACACACACACACACGCCCGCGCGCGCGCGCGCGCGCACCGAGAGAGAGAGAGAGAGAGAGAGACTGTACAGACTTAAAGGGGTAAAGGACAACATTTATCAGTTGAAGTATTCAGAAAAGATAAATAAATGTCTTGAGTGTCTGAGTTAAGTTTGTGTGTTCTAATTGGTTTGTATTGTTCAACGCTTTGATCCGCAAGCCAGGCTCTAGAAATTCCCATTATTATTATTGCTGTTTTTTGAAGGAAGAGAGTAGCAGAATGCCTGTCGTCTTGGCAGAGGCTGTTCCAGATGTGAGGATCGAAGTGTGGGAAACAACGAAAGCCAGGAGTTTTGCGGCTGAAGCTGCGTTTGCGTTTGAGCATGCGTGTAACTGATAAAGAACAGAGAGAGCGGGAAGGGCTGTAAAGGTGCAGCAGTTCAAAACGATAAGGTCTGCAAGTTATCACCGACTCTATCCATCATCGTACATCATTGTATTATAAAATATATAAAAAAATATTAAAATGCCTCAGGCTCTGTAATCCTTCGCTCGGCATTTCTGTTCTCACGGTGACGGCACTCCCCCCCCCCCCCCCCCCCCCAGCCCCCTCGACCCCCGCATCCTACGATAATGCAGCTGGAGATCAGCGCCTAGGCAAATCAGTGCGGGTGCGAGAACAGAAAACAAGGCGATCAGGACCTGACCTGGACGGGGGGGGGGGGGGGGGGTCCAGGTCCCCCACACACACATCACACACACACACACACACATGAACACACGAACACACACGCACGCACAGCACGCATGCACACACTGACACGCACGCACGCACGCACACACACCACGCACGCACACCAGCACCACGCACGACGCACGCACGCACAACACACACACACACACACACACACACCACACAACACCCTACACCACCATCCATCTACTCTCACCCCTTCCTCTCTCCTCTCTCTCTCTCTCTCATCTCTCTCTCTCTCCTCTCTCTCACATACATAACAAACACTCTCTCTCTCTCTCTCTCTCCTCTCTCCTCTCCTCTCTCTCTCTCTCTCTCTCTCTCTCTCTTCAAGTAACAAGCTAGTCTGTCTCTCTCTCTAAGTAACAAGCGAGGATTGCAAGAGTAAAGGGTGGTTGCTGTCTCTCTCCGTGTCGCTGTATGAGCGATTAGAACTGGACGTGACACTGGTATGGTTGTAGATTAAGTTTACCCCTGTTTATTACAGAGATCAAGGCAATGACGCTTTACATTATTACGTACAACGCACATAGGTGCCGGCGTCAACAATCTGAAACAAAAAGCAAGACTAGCGAAACTTATAAGAGGCCAGCAGAGGCCACCAGAGGAGAGGCCGCCAGCGTATCGCACAAAATGCTAGAATTTTACCCCTGCCTCTCCAGGACCCCCACCCCCGTCTACCAGGTCCGGCCTGGCGACTCTACACAACCCTTGCCAACGTCACCCACAGACAGTTCCGGTCCTGACAGCACCATCTGTGCCCTAAGGCAAAAGCGGGGTCGTCGACCTGCGTCGCATCTGCGCGAGGAGCTGGGAACAACACTCCTGGCTGCACAGGCCCGGCTCTGCCGAATTATTTCACAGGCTGGTGGGCTAGCTCTGCTTTCATCCTTTCTGCTACACGCGTTTCAACCATAAATATCAGAGCGTCTGGAATGGTTATGGCCACTCCGAGCACAAGGGGTTGATTTGTGATGAAGGCGAAACAAGCGTCAGAGAATGCTGAATTGTTTCCGTCCGGGTTTTTGGCTGTGATGATCTGGAGTACCTTCGAGGGCAAACACGTGAAACACGGCGAGCGTGTCCGGGTCGTTTTACATTGTTGTTGGTCTTCAGTCAGCTGTGTATGTGCGTTGTATTTGGTGAAACATACCTGTGTGTGTGTGTGTGTGTGTGTGTGTGTGTGTGTGTTGTGGTGTGTGTGGTGTGTGCGGTGCGTAGGTGCGTGGTGCGTGCGTGGTGCGTGCGTGTCTGTGTGTGTGTGTCTGTGTGTGGTGTGCGGTGTGTGTGCGTGCGTGCTGTGCGTGCGTGCGTGCGTGCGTGCGTGTGTGTGTGTTGTGTGTGTGTGTGTGTGTGTGTGTGTGCGCCGCGCGCGCGCGTGCGTGTGTGGTGTGTGGGTGTGGGTGCGCGCGCGCGCGTGTGTGTGCGTGCAGGCGTGCGCGCAAAATACGGGTTATTAGCACTTAACAAATCCTTTCACCCAAACAATTGATGACGGTTACCTGCGAGTATGGACCCGAATAAAGTCACTGTCTCTCACATCTCAATTCATCAATCTGCCCAAACCTAAAACAGACCGTTTTAAAACCAGCATCTCATTTTCAGGCACATCCCTTTGGAATTCTGTTTCAGCTGAAACAACGTCATGCGCTTCACTTACAAGCTTCAAAACACAGCTCCACGAATGGTTCAGAAGTAGAATGTTATCGTTTTTCCGTTTTTCTTTTTAATTGCCTGATTTTTAATGCATGTATGCAAGTATATATCTTATGTTACCAATGCTTTCCGTCATACTCCGTTATTTTCATGTTCGTATCACTGTTTAAATGTTTGTAATTGTTTCAAGGACAGGTTGTCAGACCGACATTCGTGCCTAAACCGCAATCCTTGTGTTATAAAGTTCAGTCTCTGTCTGTCTGTCTGTCTGTCTGTCTGTCTGTCTGTCTGTCTGTCTGTCTGTCTGTCTCTGTCTGTCTCTGTCTCTCTCTCTCTCTCTCTCTCTCTCTCTCTCTCTCTCTCTCTCTCTCTCTCTCTCTCTCTCTCTCTCTCTCTCTCTCTCTCTCTCTCTCAGTTGGGAGTGTCTTACAATTGACCAAACGCAATCAGTCTAAACTGTAAATGTCTTGAGGGTAGATGCCACAAGACATAATCGCATTGTGTATCGTGTGCACAATGCGCAGACGTTCATTTCCCGTTTGAAGTGTGATTTATTAATATTATTATTATTCGATTACAGTTGCGTCGATATCTCCCTTTTTCCTGTACGCAAGTTTCAAGAGTCAAGCCTTTTGTCTTGATGCTATTTCCGTGTTTGCCGACAAAACAGCCGAGGAACTACCGAGAGGTTAACTACACAAGTCAATACCTGTCTGCAGTCCCGTCTGTTTGTCTGTTATAAACGGGGGGCGGTGGGGGGTGGGGGGCGGGGGGGGGGGGGCAGAGGGGAATTCATCTAATTAAACTGAGCAAACTTGGGTTTCGTTTTACACTTTCGTCAGTGTGTGTGTGTGTGTGTGTGTGGTGGTGTGTGTGTGTGTGCTGTGCGTGCGTGCGTGCGTGCGTGCGTGCGTGCGTGCGTGCTGTGTGTGTGTGTGTGTGTGTGTGTGTGTGTGTGTGTGTGTGTGTGTGAAGAGAGAGACAGACAGACAGACAGACACAGACAGACGCAGAGAGACAGAGAAACAGAGACAGAGAGAGAGACAGAGAGAGACAGAGAGAGACAGAGACAGAGAGACAGAGACATAGACAGACCGAGACAGAGACACAGAGAGACACACAGAGAGACAGAGATAGAGAGACAGAGACAGAGACAGACAGAGACAGAGAGTTTTTAGTTCCACTTTTATAATAGACACAGTGAGCCGGCCACAGCCGTCAGTTTGTGACAGTTCTCTCCACGCTTGACAAACCCCATTGCGTTTAAACTACATTTGCTGTCTGACATTACAACCCATTTCCCTTCGCGGTAGCAGCCGCCTGCAGCTGGGACCAACTGTCCCACTGTGCAAACACTGACTGTGCAAAGCGGAGCAAGATGTGTAACTGAGTATGTCCCTCGAGGTTGAAAGAGTTACTGGTACACTAGCTGCTACACTCTCTCACATACACACACACACAATGACACATATGTACGCACGCACGCGCACACACGCACGCACTGATACACCCGCGCACGCGGCACGCACGCACACATACACATAAAATACACACGCACACATACACATACAATACACACACGCACGCACGCACGTACACACGGACACAATAACATCAAACTAATTTAAAAGAGATTAGCGAATGTGGGGGTGGGGGGCCGTACTAATTAGCCGTATGTCAATTAAAATGCTGCGGCACTCGCAAAATTACTTGTAAATACCTCCATGACATAAAAATACCCCCCCCAATTCTTTATGCCCCCCCTCCCTCCCCTCCCCCCCCCCCCCCCCCCCCACACACACACACACTTACTTCGGTGGTGCAATGTGTGTGTGCATGTATGTGTGTGTGTGTGTGTGTGTGTGCGTGTGTGTGATGTAGATCTTGCTCACTGGTTCGGCTTGTCGTTGTGGTTTCAAGTGAATTGCTTATAGTCACTGTTATTGTTGCTTTCTGCCTGTGGTGTCTCAACGTGGGTGTAGTTAATATTTGAATTATGTACAACGCCGAGCTCTGATTTTATGTGAGAGGTTCGTGCGTTACAAATATTTCATTGTTTATATTAATTTAACTCAGCCTCCTGCTGTCACTGTACCTAATGTTATGCCAAATACAGGGGAACTAATTTGTGTGATGTAGCGATGTTATTCTTAACCATACTGCTGAACGACATAACTGTTTGGGATAATGAGACACAACAGCGAACGACTCGCACGAACAACCGCCTACAACTACTGACTCTTCGGCAGCGGTCTAAGGGAGAGAAGCACTGCCATTTGAGCAACCCGAATTCTCTCTCTCTCTCTCTCTCTCTCTCCTCTCTCTCTCTCTCTCTCTCTCTCTCTCTCTCTCTCTCTCTCTCTCATCGGTAGCTTAGCAAGGACTAGTTCTTAGGTTTTGACTGAACCTAAACTACAATGGCGCTTCGTCAAATCACCGTGCTGAGTACGACTAATCCTTCTCCCTATCTAGTGTCTCCTCTCTCGCCCACATCTCTTCCTCTCTTCTGAATTGCCAGCGGAAACTTTTGTGAATAACGTGCGTCTAAGCAGCAGTTTCTTTTAAGGGTCATTGTATGGACATGACTGATTTCAAAACGGTTCAGCGACCGCGTCACTGAGTCACACGCCTGGTGACTGGGGGGGGGGGGGGGGGGGGGGGGGGGTAGACTGACAATTATCATTTATAACCATCAACCTGTCGTTGGACTTAGACAGGTTGGATGCAAAATTGGTGGTACCAATGGAAACTTTCGAAACTAAACATAATTACTAAGTCTTCTTCGCTTTATTTGCTCTGCCAATGTGACTATTGAGCGCGTACCACTGAGTCACTGAGGTCCCCGCGATCCCATGCCGAAGCTGGAGTCACCTCCCCTGCGCCGACGCATCATAAATTTTGAAGGCGACAAACGGTGACGATGCCACGGCCAAAACAGTGTGTTTGGGTGGCAATGTCGTCCGTATATCTGTCGTATCTGTGATTTTTCGCTGCTAAGGAAGTGGTCAGGCATCCCTTGACTGCAGATCTTTGCAGATCTAGACGTCGCGGGCTGGAAACAGTTGTGCATTGACGTGACTCACATTCTTGGTATTGCACAGTATTGTCTGCTTGAGTCTAAATCTGTTCGTTGAATGTCAACACAAGACGTTGTATGTGTTTTGATGATTTGACGGAGAGTGCGCAGATAGCAGTATGTCTGTTTCGCATCCGCTGCTGAAACTATTAAAAGGTGTGTATGTCTTATCTTTAAAGTTTAATTCTCTGAAGATTAAAATATCTAGATTTACCAATCCATCAAGCATCGGTCGAAAACATCAAATCACGAAGACAGTGTTGTTCAAAACTATGAAAGGGTTCGGGAATTTTGTGTTTAATTCGTTGTCATATTGCACTATTAAAGGAACATCAGTGCAAGTGCATCATGGACTAGGGGTCATGCAGTTGTGCAGATTATCAATCATTGTCAGGATGATTACTTGGGAGGTAACAGGTGGCGGTATGGACACATGTGTATGCTTAACAGTACTGCAGTAGATCATACTCATAGCAAAACAATCAGAATGATGATTGTGGCAAGTGGAAAAAAATTGAATAGCTGTCACTGTTGCTCATCATTGATGACATTCATTGACACATCAAAATATCCCAGATCCATTAGTTTCACTTTAAAAACAAAAGTCAAGATTACTGACTCACTAACTCATAACTGCATCAGTGCGTGAGATACATGATAAGAAAATAGGTATTATAGAATATATTGATTAATAAATGCAACCAGCTAGTGTACCAGGAGATTATGTCTGACTGAACTGTATGTTATTGTTTGCTTTGAGTCTCTGTGCTGTAATTTACACAGACAAAGAGGTGGGTGATGTAGCCAGTGTAGGAATAGGATGTATACACGTGCACAGGTTGTCCATAGTCATGAAATGTGCTGTTGTTTACTTTGCAGTCTCTGTGCTAGAAGTGCACATGGAGAGATGTGTTGTTGGATGTGTATACATGTTTTCATGATTTGTATTGTTGTTGACCATTGGCATTGCAACTGGTCCCTGTCAGCCTGTGCTGGAACTATACAGACTAACAGAGAGGTGGGCTGTATGGTGTGTACATTGTCTGCTGAGTTAGAATATATATATATGTGTGTTGTTGACTGTTGCACTTGCATGCTCTATACTGGAACTGCATAGAGAGGTGGGCTGTATCAGGGATTCCAACCTGAAGTTGTACAACAATTGTGTGTTGTTGACTGACATTGCAGTCTCTGTACTAGAGCTGCACAGGGAGGTTGGCTGTATAATAGTTATTTAATACTATCAAAGATTCAAAGCTGAAGTTGTACTTGTTTGTTGTTCAGTTGATTGTTGCAAGTCTCTGTACTAGAGCTGCACAGGGAGGTGGGCTGTATAATAGTTATTTAATACTATCAAAGATTCAAAGCTGAAGTTGTACTTGTTTGTTGTTCAGTTGACTGTTGCAGTCTCTGTACTAGAGCTGCACAGGGAGGTGGGCTGTATAATAGTTATTTAATACTAACTATCAAAGATTCAAAGCTGAAGTTGTACTTGTTTGTTGTTCAGTTGACTGTTGCAGTCTCTGTACTAGAGCTGCACAGGGAGGTGGGCTGTATAATAGTTATTTAATACTATCAAAGATTCAAACCTGAAGTTGTACTTTGTTGTTCAGTTGACTGTTGCAGTCTCTGTACTAGAGCTGCACAGAAAGGTTGGCTGTACCAGAGGTTCCAATCTGAAGTTGTACAGGTCTGTGTGTCATTGACTGTTGCAGTTTCTGTACTAGAACTGCACAGAGAGGTGGGCTGTATAATTAATACTATCAGAGATTCCAACCTGAAGTTGCACTTGTGTGTTGTTGACTGTTGCAGTTTCTGTACTAGAACTGCACAGAGGTGGGCTGTATAATATTATACTATCAGAGATTCCAACCTGAAGTTGCACTTGTGTGTTGTTGACTGTTGCAGTTTCTGTACTAGAACTGCACAGAGGTGGGCTGTATAATATTATACTATCAGAGATTCCAACCTGAAGTTGCACTTGTGTGTTGTTGACTGTTGCAGTTTCTGTACTAGTCTACTAGAACTACACAGAGTGGTAGGCTGTAGAATACTATCAGAGATTCCAACCTGAAGTTGCACTTGTGTGTTGTTGACTGTTGCAGTTTCTGTACTAGAACTGCACAGAGAGGTGAGCTGTATAATACTATCAGAGATTCCAACCTGAAGCTGCACTTGTGTGTTGTTGACTGTTGCAGTTTCTGTACTAGAACTGCACAGAGGTGGGCTGTATAATATTATACTATCAGAGATTCCAACCTGAAGTTGTGTTTGTGTGTTGTTGACTGTTGCAGTTTCTGTACTAGAACTGCACAGAGAGGTGAGCTGTATAATATTATACTATCAGAGATTCCAACCTGAAGTTGCACTTGTGTGTTGTTGACTGTTGCAGTTTCTGTACTAGAACTGCACAGAGAGGTGGGCTGTATCAGAGATTCCAACCTGAAGTTGCACCCTCTCTGTCAGATTGTGGAAGACATCTTTCGTCTTGGCCTGCTTCGCCGTAAGTACTGAAAACCAGATACCGAATCTATACCTGCATGTACCTTCTTGTGATGCCAGTAAAACAGTTACGATGACATCAATTCATAAACACCTATTAAAATATTGTAATACTTTATCATACTTTTTAATGGAACTTTTACTTTTCTTTTTGTATATAATATTTATAACATTATAGATTAATACAGTCACTGTGGTGGTGTGTGATTTTGAGATGACTGACACCTGTTCATTCCATCTGTGATCTTGTGCTACATTGAAACATTTTTGGAGAGTGGGTGGAAAGTTTTTAAGTTTACTGTTGGTTAGTTTTTTTCATTTTGTGTTCTTTTTTCTTTTTTTGCTCCAGACGGCAGATGCTGTTTTCAGATGTTACATGATGCATACAACTAGTATCTCCAACTGGGCTGATTGTTGTAAAAATGAAATGATGTTGCTGTTGACTGGTTTATATTGGTATGATTATTTTCTAGGAAACACATCATGGTTTGGCAAAATAGACTACTGGACTGTTCTAAACAAGCTCTCACAAAGGTTAGTATGGGTAATGAACTCTAAGGTTGAAGATTTTTGTAGTGTTGAAAGTGCAGTTAAGTAGATTTGGGCAATAAACATTGTTGATTAATTGTACCACTACCACTGTACCAGATCAATTATAATCTATAACTTGTATTATAAGCAAGGCAGCTTGTGTGTTGACAAGCTAATAATTTGTTTAGTCATGACTTATATTAACTTATGTCAGTTATGAATCTTTTTTCTGACAAGATTCTTGTTTTGATGGAGGTACACTATCTATGTCAATTTGTCCAGTAGAATTATTATTTGTCCAGTAGAATTATAATCTTGTAATTATATGGTACATGCGCATAATGAAATCTGCATGTTACATTACGTGCTGGGTCCAAGAAAGTGTTTCTATTATATAATAATAATAAAGAGGATTTCAGGAGCACCCATCTACTGCACAAGGTGGGAGCACAGGGTGCTTTACAATAACACAACAACACACACACACACACACACACACACACACAAACACACAAACACACACACACACACGCATCAGAAGGGGGGATAGGCATGGCCTAAATGTAGGCATGTGTTGCTTGAAACAGAAAGTGGAATGTTTTCAAATCAGCTGTGATTAACCTGGTTTCTGTCTACTTTCAGAGCTGGGCCTGGTGTCTACCACTTGCTGGACTTTGTCAAAGAATGCAAAAAGGTGGGCGAGGTTAATCTATCTTAATCTGTGCAATGATTGAGACTGGTTACTACAGTTTTACACTAATTTAGTAATTGCTATGAACATCATCAACACCTTCAATCAAATTCTACAATTAACATCTACAATATAGTACTAGTGCTGATATGAACGATGAACACACATACTGCTAGCACTGGATTACTAGTGCTATAGTACTAGTTTGTCACAGAAGAAGTTCATTTTCAGTCAGCTATGTTGTAAATGGCTAAAATCGTTATGAAAAATTGGCACACATTCAACTTCTTCTTTTTGGTCTTCTTTTTTTCTGTCACTGGGGAGTGTGTGTGCTTGCCAGAAATCCAGCAAATTGTATTGGATTTTGAATTCTGCCAAATGCAAGATATCTTGTGTTTTGTTGTTTCTGGTTTTATATGTCAGTGGGTTTGTTTGTTTTTAATTTAAAAAACAACAACTGAAGGACCAGCTTAGCAGAGATCAGTGAGGAAGAGTGTGTATTGTTGGTTAAAAAGCTTGAGTTAACTAGCTTAACTTCTTCCTTGTCACATCTTTTGTTTAGATTCCAGTATTACTAGACGTATACAAATCATCAGCCAGTAATAATTAGGAAGCTGTGTAATTATTTACCTATGTATAATTTTATTTCAGTGTGTGTGTTTGCTCTTCATCATGTGTGATTGATAGATACTTGTATTTAAAAGAGTTTGTTTGCTCTTCAGCATTTGTGATTTACACTTTATTTTGTGATTTTTTTTACACTTTTTTTTTTTAAATGTGTACGTGTTTGTTTGCTCTTCAGCATTTGTGATTGATACTTTTTTTTAAATGTGTACGTGTTTGTTTGCACTTCAGCATTTGTGATTGATATCTTATTTAAATGTGTACGTGTTTGTTTGCTCTACAGCAATTTTGATTGATATCTCATTTAAATGTGTACGTGTTTGTTTGCTCTTACAAGCATTTTGTGATTTTTTATTACTTTTTTTTATTTAAATGTGTACGTGTTTGTTTGCTCTACAGCATTTGTGATTGATATCTCATTTAAATGTGTACGTGTTTGTTTGCTCTTCAGCATTTGTGATTGATACTTTATTTAAATGTGTACATGTTTGTTTGCTCTTCAGCATTTGTGATTGATATCTCATTTAAATGTGTCTGTTTGCTCTCAATCATTTTCCATAAATACAAGCAAAGCAAGGGATTTGTTCTGTTTTCAGACAATGACTGACCAGGGTCGGGCACGGCTGTTCGTTCGAGCGTGTCTGGTGAAACATCAGCTGGCTGCTGTGGTGCGACTGCTTAGAGGAGACACAGTGGTGCTCAACGTACGTCAGTTTATTTTTTTTATCATCAGTGGTGTCACAACATGCACAAGACTGATGATGATGATGTGGAGGTTAATGCCCTCATATGCTGGGCTGACAAGTGACATATTAGGGATGAATACGAAAGTCTGTTTTGGTGTCACTCTGAAAGATGAAAGCTTATAATATTAAAAAGCAGGTTTCAGGATCAGTAATGATATGAAAATAATCAAATGAATTTTTATTATATAGTCCTTCACCTAATTGTGCATTGAAGTTTGCCATCTCTATTCCTAAATTGAATATGCACATAATTTGCATGGTATGAATATTTTGTTTCGGAGAAGAATCTAAATGGATAAATTAATCTTTGCTCAAAGTGCTTGATGTTTGAGTTTGTATCACACTACAACCTTGGTATTTCTGTTGTGTGTGTTAACATTACTGTGGTTTTCTTCTGTTCAGACTCACTATGACCCAGGCTCTTCCATCCTGCGTGACGACATTCTCACAGGTAATCAGTCATGTGTATACACTAACACTTTGTCTTCCTTGACAACAATCATGTAGCTGTTCATGTTTTCATTATCTGGGGATTTTATGCAGGCTCCGTGCTTGCTGCATCGGGGGGGCATCCCAAACCAAACCTTAAGCCAAGAGGCAATCAAATATTTCAGATGCACCAGGACAACATGGTTAAACTTTCATGTACAGTTTCAGTAGCAATAGTCATGATCTAAAGCATCCAAAGCTTAATCATATTTAAAACATTGTAATCATATTTGAATATTATGTAAACTGCCCTTGGCATTTACCAATGTCAGTGAGAAATTAGATTTCTGTTGCTTTCATAGATAGAGACATTAGAGATTTAGACTGTGATTTAGTGATTGGATAGTATTCTGCTGTGTGCTGTGCTCCATTTCAGTTAAGATTCCTCACTCTGTATGTTACAGAAATTTTCCTGTCGCTACTGGAGGAAGTACAGAGAATCACTTTCAGACTCAATCTCAAGGTATGACTAGATAATGATAATAACGATGAACTGTTTATAAGGCACAAACCTCGAACATAAAAATAGAGCTTGGCACACTGTAAAATTCAAATAATTATAAACCACATCCACCATGAGACACCCCAAGCGGAAAATGACAATAACAATGACTACAAGCAGTTCAGCTGAACAGGCAAGACCTACATTAAAGTGAGTTGTGTTCATTTTGCAGTAAGTGAGTTCTGGAAGAATGTGTGTGGTTGTTTTTTTAAGTCCTGTGTTCTACTATCAAGTTACAAAATTATTATTGTTGATGACTGGGAGTTAGCTATAACTCAACTGTAAGTATCAGTGTTTATATTTTACCAGTTAAATATTGGTGTAGTACTCTGAGATGTCTCTCGGTGAAAGTTCCCTCGCTGTTCAGCCAAAGGTCTTACGTGCAGCCCTGTTCCACCATCATAAACTCAGTGTTTCATGGGCTGAGTTTTGAATGTTTGGCCAGTGTTTAGATACAGTAATGAGTCAAATGGTATTTAATTTCAGTCTACAGTTCTAGCTTATTAACAGATCGCTTATCAACTCGCAACGATAAGAGCTATTGAAACGTTCACTTTCTTTTGCAGAACGCCAGCTTCCTTGATGAGACCTGGGAGTTGGCAGTAAGTCCATTTGTTTACTCATTAAGCTTGATCTCCCAATGCTAATGATGGAGTTTGATCATCATTAGGTGATCTTTGGTGTTGACAGGACGTTAAAGGTCCAGTTACTGACTTGTGGGGGGGGGGGGGGGCATGTGAGTCACTGTTAGTGTGTGTGCAGGCCATTGTTTCTGTGTGTGTCACTGTGTGTGTGTGTGTGTGTGTGTGTGCACTTGATCACAGAGCTATTGTCTGATCATGAATATAAATGGGTTTAATGATATGCACATACTTAGGATACAAGTGATGCTGAATGTGCATGTCATTGTAGTGTGTAAATGCCACTAAAGAGCTTTTTTTGTTTTTTTGTTGCTTTTTGTGTGTTGTTGTTGAGGATTTTATCTGCCATATATATTAATATGCCACTAAAGAGCTTTTCGTTTGTTTTGTTTTTTTGCTTTTTTGTGTGTGTTGTTGTTGAGGATTTTATCTGTCATATATATATTAATAACATTCTTTTGAACCTTTTATAAATGTGTTTGGGTCTTACATATTATTAGTTTTGCTTGCCAGACATGAGCGATAGGCAGTTCTTGCATTTGTCATGTTGCATGTTGAGCATCAGTTGAACACTGTTGAGCCCCTTTGTTTCTTGAATCTCCACAAGCATTCTAGCCATTTTGCACTTGTAGGCCTCATACTGTCGCAGTGTTTCACATTACAAACACATGCAATTTAAGACAGATGTGTCTTGTTCCACTGTGTACTGGATCATACATGGTCTAGTACAGTGGATTCCTCTAATGGGTACTGATTTCAGTTTGTGCTGTGAATCTATCAATGTGTGTTACTTTTGTGCATAACCAGACTCTGTGTTTGTTCCACAGGAGCTGAGGGATTTTGAGTTTGTTCCCTGTGATGTCCTTGGCATTCAGTTTCAGTGAGTCCTCTCTCTCTCTCTCTCTCTCTCTCCTCTCTCTCTCTGTCTGTCTCTCTCTCTCTCTCTCTCTGTCTGTCTGTCTGTCTCTCTCTCTCTCTCTCTCTCTCTCTCTCTCTCTCTCTCTCTCTCTCTCTCTCTCTCCACCCCCCCACCCCCACCCCCCCACTCCCCAACATACATCAAACCCCCTGATGGAAGACCACACCTCTCTTAGGACTATTTTTTGTCAAACCTTTACCACAGCTTTTTTTTCTGTGAACTGAACCCCTCACCAATTACCTGTTCTAAGACCACTGTTGCTTGATGTAAGGGTGTTGAAGGAGTGACTTCTCTTTATTGTAAATTTCCTCTAAATTTTCTCAGTTTTGTTTGTTTTGGGGAAGGGGGGGGGGGGTATTGCATTTTGACAGAGAGTAAGCATTACATTAAAACAGTTGAATTGTTTAGCAGCACAGTAATGCATATTGTTTGCTTGATTGTGTATAACACTTAACAGTAACGTGTACATGTGTGTTACAGGTCTGTGGATTATCACCTGGTAGTGACAGACGTGGAGAAGGGAAGTGTGGCTGCTGAAGATGTGAGTTCTCCCTCACCTCTGCCATTCGTTACACCTCTTACCAGCACTGTCTCCCTTCTCTGATACAGTGATAGTGCTTGTCAAGAGACAGACAGACCGTGTATGTTTAGCGTGCGTTTGCCGTGTTTATTGACTGCTCTGATGCTTTGCGATGTGACTGCTCTAGATAAGCCATGACTCACATTGCAGTGAAGCAGGGCTTGCATAAGCTGGTCATTTCCAATATGTTACCAGTTAAGATCAGTATATGTACCCGGGGGGAAATCAGCAATCAGTCAAACGTACGGGCTCTTATTTTGTTTGCCAGTTCTAAAAAGACAGAAAAATGCAGAACAGAGAGAGAGAGTGTGTGTGTGTGGCGTGTGAGTGTGAGTGTGTGTGTGTGTGTGTGTGTGTGAGTGTGCATGCAATGTGTATATGCCTTAACAAGTCTTTTTCTTGATGCACAGGGCTACAGGTGTTCCTATGCAAGTGCACTCTTATAAGATTTTGACATAAACATCATGTGTGTGTGTGTGCGTGTGCCTGTGTTTATGGGTGTGGGTACATGTGCCATTTGTGTGTGTAGAACAAGGTACAAGTTGGAGACATTCTGGATGAAATATTTGGTCACGCCCTCAAAGGGGCTAGAAAGAACAAGGTAAGATCTGTTGCTGCAGAACATCTCTAATTTACTGGCATTACTCTGTGTGTGTGTGTGTTGGGAGGGGGGGGTGCATGTGTCAAAATTGGATTCTTCCAATCACAAGGGGAAGTGTGCACGGTAAACTTTACTCCCCTGGGGGGGGGTACCCATGTGAAGTTGTATTGATCCTACTATTCATTTCTCAGAAATAGGCAGAAATGAACAGGAACAAAAGGTTTTAGAGAAAGGTGCAATGGCATGATAGTTTTAGACATTTTGTGTTAGAAATGCTTTTTAAGGAAATAGAACCATTATAAGCATGGCTTCTTGTGTGTGTGTGTGTGTGTGTGTGTGTGTGAACCAAAAGTTTACATTTAGTTGGTACTGAGTTATGTACATGGCTGTTGGATGTTTTGGAATAACTTTGTTTAGAAAAAAATAACTATGTTGTTCGTATGGTATTTTGCTCAGTATGGCATTTTTATGTTTTTCATCAGGTGAGGGAACTCTTCCAGTTGTACAAAGGAATACCTGTGTACGCCAGTTTTATCAAGGTCAGTGTCAAATGGATGGTCTTTCTCGATTTCTCATTTACATAGTCTGTGTATTGCTTGTGGGTATGTTTTAGTGTGTGTGTGTGTGTGTTTTTGGTCTCACACAAACATTGTATGATCAGTCTGTCCAATGAAAAGTTGATCAGTTTAGCCAAAGATGAGTTATGTTGTTCTGTTCCCAATTTTTAGTGAGTCCTTTCCACAATTTGGACAAAAGGGACACTTTCTGACAATAAAAATGTATACTAGCTCCTTTTCTAAGCAATAGTCACTTGTCTTTCAACAAGAAAGCTTGTGAGGACTGTCGACGTCCCAGAGACTTTCTGTAGACTTTTCTCGGATGGCAGGATCACTGATTTATGCTTGGAATGCAATGGAAGAAGAAAAAAGCTCTGTTAGTCATGCCCACAAGGCAAATGTCATCTTGAATTTATGTGCATCATACATGTGGTGTTGCAAAGTTGTCAGTTGTAAAATGTCCAAGACACTTACTTTGGGCAGGCTAAAGATTCCTACGGCCACATTCACCGCCACGTGTCCAAGCTGCTTCGCAAAGCGGACATCATTCTGGTGACCCCCTCCCGGCGCAGAGCTCACCTGGCCAAGAAGCAGGAAGGGGGAAGTCCGGGGGGTGGCAGTCGCAAACCCCTGCATGCACTGCTTCCAGAAGAGGAGCAGGATGAGATTCCAGTGCATGGACCCGATGGAAAGTGAGGGATATGTGTGTGTGTGCGTGTGCTGTGTCTGTCTCTTTGTGCAGGAGTGTGTGCATGTGAGTCTGAGTGTGTGTGCGTGTGTGTGTGTGTGTGTGTGTGTGTGTGTGTTTGTGTGTGTGTGTGTGTGTGTGTGTGCACATGAGTTCATGCATGCATGTGTGTGTGTGTCTGTATGCATGAGTTCATGCATGCATGTGTGTGTGTGTATGTGTGTGTTTGTGTGTGTGGTTGCCAAAGAAGGGGTTAGACTGCATGTTTCAAAAGATGCAAGATGTGTTTAAGGGAACCACAAAATTGGTGGTTCAGATCCTTGCTTGTGTAAGCTTTTTCTCACCTGTTTAACCCCCCCCCCCCTCCCCCCACCACACACATGCACAAAACTGATTTAAATCCTTGCTAGTGTAAGGTCTTGTCACCAGTCTACCACACCACCCCACACCTACCCACAAAATTAATGGTTCAAGTCCTTGCTTGTGTAAGCACTGTCACCAATCTACCCTCCCCCCCCCCCCCCCCACCCCCCTTGCAATTGATGATTCAGGTCAAGTCTTTGCTTATAAGGTCTGTCACCTATCACTCCCCCCCCCCCCCCCCCACACACACACACACACACACACATCTCAGAAAAAAAAAGTGAATAAGAGTGTTTAAGAACACAGCAGAAAGTTGAACTGTGCAATGCATGTGGATTTTGTAATGTTGCAGGGCTGCCTATGAGGTGATCTACCGAGGCCAGCATATTCTGAAAGGGGTGAGCATCCTGT
Organism: Alviniconcha marisindica; assembly: GCA_018857735.1. NCBI lineage: Eukaryota > Metazoa > Mollusca > Gastropoda > Provannidae > Alviniconcha > Alviniconcha marisindica. The sequence goes on from JABMCL010000650.1 coordinate 2,218,239, forward strand.
GCGTGCTTTGTGACAGGTTTCTAAGGAGCCATCCTTTGTTAGATTGTAACGGATGTCAGATACAGTACAAGAACTGGGAAATTACCTGTGGACCATTTGAAGTCTTGAAGTGCTGGATATAGGATCCACTGATTCTCCCATTGCTTCGTACTTCACTCAGCTTGCAAACAGCACAGGACTCTTCACACTGAAATTTGTCAGATGGGTCAATTTGCTGTTAACAGAGTGGGCTTTCCAGTCCTCTCTATAGTAGTTGTTTGTATAAGACTGGAGGGATTTTGAACAGCATCCCTGTGACATGCTGCATTGTATTTGTAACATGGCTGAACTGTTTGTAACTGATAATTGTTCAGTGTGATGAAAGTGTCTTCAGCAAAGGAGGGGAGCAGACACATTAATCAGCAGTATTTGGCATACCACAAGTGCACAAAATTAAGATGAAAAAAACATTTGAAGTGGCTTTCTTTCATGAGGGACATTGTTCATTTGCATCTTCATCTTCATCAATTAGGTAGCCACAATCAGGTCATTGAAAAATGCTTGTTTATTATGCTGCCATTTTTAGGTTCTTATACAGCAGCAACCCACCCCCCACTTCCCAAAATATCTGTTGCATATATATATTTCTTTTCAGTATCACAAATTGATTTAAAAGTATTAATTTTTAGTTGTTGGAATATTTGACACACATTGGAACTATTGATATTTTGTCAGCACAGTGTGGCACATTGTGAGGGAGGTAAAGAACATGATCCACAACAACAAAGAACAGTGATATACGTATAAATGCCCCAAATAAATGTTTTAACTTGTGCAGGATGGCCGTGTGGACAGAATCCATGATGCAGTTGGAGCGATTGTCAACAACCCCAACAAGCGAGAGGAGGTGGGTGAAGCAAGCTTGATGTGCTCATAGAGCTGGCCATTTTCTCCCACACAGCAGCTCCCAAAGGCCAGTAGCTCAGTCGGTTAGAGCCACTGCATCCTGTGCCTAATGTGTATTTTAATCATAATAAAGAGGAGTTCTCTAGCGTCCATCTACCAGTGTACCACACGAGGTGGAAGCGCAGGGCACTTTACAGTAACACTAACAACACACCCACTCACACACACACATGGTGGGCAATGGGAGACTGAATAGTGCATATGTTTGTGTTTCCCTATGTGGGTGTGTATGTATGTGTTTAAATAGTTAATATGGTGCTTAATGTCCACAGAAACCATATGGCTCTGTACGGAGATGGGGAGAAAAGGAGTATGGGGGTGCAGGAAGAGGGAGATTATATACCTATCGCTACACTATCACCACCAGAATGACTCCCGCATTAAGATGGGCAGCAATGAAAGCCATTTTAATGTTTCATTAATTGTGAGGAACAAAGTCACAAGACAGTGTCCACAAACCACAACCTTTTTGAAGATCAAGGAGAGCCAATGCGGAATCGAGCTGAGGCCCTTCTGCTTACCATCCTGACACCTTACTGCTAGGCCAGACCGGCACACAATGTAAATAGACATGAAGTGTGGCTTTACGTCCACAGAAACCGTAGGTTTATTAGGGATGGGAGCCTAGGACGTCCACCTTGATTTCCACACCACTTCTGAGCTCTGTAAATAGTCATTGTTTGCTAGGTAATGATATTTATGGTGGAATACTATACCTAGGGTTCTGGATCTTGTATGTAAATGTGTTGTTTGTACAGCACAGTGAGTTTAACTTATGTTAGAGAATGGTGCTTTATAAGCATTATCTGTCATTACTATTGTTCTTCAAACTCTGTATTGGCTACCAGTAATACATCACCTCCATAAAAAAATGTCAACTGTAATATCCACAGGTAGTGACCATCTCTACCACAGAGACCAGCATAGTGGTCACCAAGAAATCTGATGGACAGGTGAGGATTATTTCATGCATTATTTAAGTAGCCAGCTATTTCTTTGCTAGTTTATTCAAGTCTGTTTTGGTGAATGTTTCAGTGATTCCTAAATTGGGCAATTTTTTTTCTACATTTATTGATTTGATTATTATTCATTTGTTTATTGTGATTGAGTGAGTTTTTTTGTCAGGTAAAAAAGTTTGGGGGGGGGGGGGGGGGGGCTTTATAATTTTATGAAGTTATGTTAAATGTTCTTTAGCAGTTATGAAAATTACACCAACCAAAACCACAACAGCATGATTTCACATTAGGAGATTTGTGTTGGTTTTTTGTTTGTTGTGGGATTTTTTTTTTATTATGATTTTTTTTTTTTTGGGGGGGGGGGGGGGGGCAAGGGAGGTATCTGGCACAGTTGCTATTTTGATTCTGTCCAGCTCTCTTTCTCTCTCTCTCTCTCTCTCTCTCTCTCTCTCTCTCTCTCTCTCTCTCTCTCTCTCTCTCTCTCTCTCACTATCCTTGAGTATTAAAGATCAACCCAATCTCTCTCCCTCCCTCTGTGCACTAAGTGTTTGGCATGCAGCAGCTGGTGGCTGGTTTTCTACAGTGGTTGTAAGCCACTTTGTAAGTGTGCCAACGTTTGTTTGCTGTGTTTAGGTGCTAATGGAGCATTCCTACACAGAGGTCTCTGCCTGCGGTCGTCGCACTGACTACATGACCTACTTTGCCTACATTGCAGGGTGGGTTGCTCTTGGAAGTTCCCTTGTGTTCAGGGTGCCAGGAAAGAATGACTTGTTAGTGACTTTGTTAGTGTTGAATGCAGGTTTTGGTGATTCTGGGTGTCCTGGAAGAATGGACATTACTATTAGGGTTGTTAGTGTTGAATGCAGTTTGGTGATTCTGGGTGTCATGAAAGATTGGACATTATTGTTAGTGTTGAATGCAGGTTTGGTGATTCTGGGTGTCCTGAAAGAATGGACATTACTGTTACTGTTAGTGTTGTTAGTGTTGAATGCAGGTTTGGTGATTCTGGGATTAGATATTACTGTTAGTGTAGGTTGGGTGATTCTGGGTGTCACGAAAGATTGGATATTACTGTTAGTGTTGAATGCAGGTTTGGTGATTCTGGGTATCATGAAACTACTATTGAAAGAATGGACATTATTAGTGATTTTGTAAGTGTTGAATGCAGGTTTGATGATTCTTGGTGTCATGAAAGATTGGACATTGCTGTTAGTGTTGAATACAGGTTCAGTAGACATTATTATTGATTTTGTTGGTTATGAATGCAGGTTCAGTGATTCTGGGCATCATGAAAGATTGGACATTATTGTTAGTGTTGAATATCAGTTTGGAGAACAGTGGGCCCATTTCTTTAATGAGCTCACATTGAACAGTGATGTTGTGTAACATACGATGACCAGGAATGCAAACTGTACCTAGGATACCTCTCTCAGTGGGATGTAATGCAGGAAATGCAAAGTAGGTCCATCAGTCCTGATATTTTATGAAATTAGTCTAGCATGATTCCACTGATACAGTCACATGGTCTAGCATGATCCCACCTGATACAGTCACATGGTCTAGCATGATCCCACATGATACAGTCACATGGTCTAGCATGATTCCGCCTGATAGTCACATGGTCTAGCATGATTCCACCTGATACAGTCACATGGTCTAGCATGATTTCACCTGTTACAGTCACATGGTCTAGCATGATTTCACCTGATACAGTCACATGGTCTAGCATGATTCCACCTGATACAGTCACATGGTCTAGCATGATTTCACCTGATACAGTCACATGGTCTAGCATGATTCCAACTGATACAGTCACACATACAGTCACACAGTCCTGGTATTTTATGAAATTAGTTATGAAATTAGTCTAGCATGATTCCACCTGATACAGTCACGTGGTCTAGCATGATTCTGCCTGATAGTCACATGCTCTAGCATGATTCCACCTGATACAGTCACATGGTCTAGCATGATTCCACCTGATACAGTCATATGGTCTAGCATGATTCCGCCTGATAGTCACATGTCTAGCATGATTCCACCTGAAACAGTCACATAGCCTAGCATGATTCCACCTGATACAGTCACATGGTCACACAGTCCTGGTATTTTATGAAATTAGTCTAGCATGATTCCACCTGATACAGTCACATAGTCTAGCATGATTCTGCCTGATAGTCACATGCTCTAGCATGATTCCACCTGATACAGTCATACGGTCTAGCATGATTCCACCTGATAGTCACATGGTCTAGCGTGATTCCACCTGAAACAGTCACATAGCCTAGCATGATTCCACCTGATACAGTCACATGGTCTAGCATGATTCCACCTGATACAGTCACTTGGTCTGGCATGATTCTACCTGATACAGTCAAATAGTCCAGCATGATTCCACCTGAAACAGTCACATAGCCTAGCATGATTCCACCTGATACAATCACATAGCCTAGCATGATTCCACCTGATACAATCACATAGCCTAGCATGATTCCATCTGATACAATCACATAGCCTAGTATGATTCCATCTGATACAATCACATAGCCTAGCATGATTCCACCTGATACAATCACATAGCCTAGCATGATTCCACCTGATACAATCACATAGCCTAGCATGATTCCACCTGATACAATCACATAGCCTAGCATGATTCCACCTGATACAATCACATAGCCTAGCATGATTCTACCTGATACAGTCCCTTGTTCCACTGTGCACAAGAATAAAATAGTCCAATTATGTCAGTGTTTTAAAACAAAGTGAGGGAAGCTTTCAGTTTTACCTTGAAAACAAATGTGTCCAGTGTTTGCTGAGCTAAGTGAAATTTGACTGTTTTTTGTTTCAGAGATACAACGTGCAATTTGGCCAAGGATTTTCAGTGTCATGTGTTTGAAAGTAAATATGCTGATGAGGTAGGCATCTTTGTTGCCTTTGTATGTGACTGTGTGTAACATTACTTGTATATTATTGCCCGTTGTAGAATATAGCCCATTATGTGATACTGCCCATTGTGTAATTCAGCCCATTGGGTGGTACTGCTGATTGTATAATACAGCCCATTATGTGATCCTGCCCATTGTGTAATTCAGCCCATTGGGTGGTATTGCTGATTGTATAATACAGCCCATTATGTGATACTGCCCATTGTGTAATTCAGCCCATTGTGATATTGCTATTGTATAATACAGCCCATTATGTGATACTGCCCATTGTGTAATTCAGCCCATAGTTGGTATTGCTGATTGTATAATACAGCCCATTATGTGATACTGCCCATTGTGTAATTCAGCCCATTACTGTATTGCTGATTGTATAATACAGCCCATTATGTGATACTGCCCATTGTGTAATTCAGCCCATTCTGGTTGCTGATTGTATAATACAGCCCATTATGTGATACTGCCCATTGTGTAATTCAGCCCATTACGTGATACTGCCCATTATGTGATTCAGCCCATTGGGTGGTATTGCTGATTGTATAATACAGCCCATTATGTGATACTGCCCATTGTGTAATTCAGCCCATTACGTGATATTGCCCATTGTATAATACATCCCATTGTGTGGTGTTGCCCACAGCACCACTTTGCCTATTGGCGAGGGGTTCTTTACATTCAGTCTGCAGAACTACCATTCTTTGTCATGTGTGCATTTCAATGCCTTGTGGACTGGTGCAAAGCCTTGAGTTCAAAGCAATCTACAATCTTTAGGTTTTGAAAGAACCAACACTAGTGACTGTGCATTTGGTGCAAAGTTGCAAGCTAAAAACAGTCTGCATTCTTCAGACTTGAAAGAACCAACAGATGCCTTTGGTGCAAAATCACGAGCTAAAAGCAGTCTTCATGTTTTCAGTATTTTGAGAATGGAGCTTAGCCAAGGTAGCCACAGCTAAGATCACTCAGTACTTAACGTCTAAATTTGTATTTTTATTCTAAATGCTATGTTTTAAAATGAATCTTGAATGAGCATGAATTGAAATATGTATAGATAGAGAGAATTTATCATTTTAAATTGTTGTTTTAGGCTAATTTAAGTAACATATTGATGTGTGTTCTATTGCATTTGTTGATCTGTAGAGCGCTAAGAGCTCATATCATTGTTGTTGAGGCGCTATATAAAAGAAATTATTATTATTATTATTAATGTCTGCAATGCCTTGGTTAGTGTTCATGAAATGGAATACAATACTTGACATGGTCTCTCTCTTTTTTTTCAGGCCAAGATCATCCTGTGCAGCATTGGTAAGCATTGGTCATTTGTCTTATTTTCTAACAAAGCCATTTAAAGAGTAAATGGCCGTGTAGGAACTTGCAGGACTGAGCGGAACCAGTTGAGTTCAAACTGTTGATGATCTTAAAATTTGATCTGGTTAATTGGAAGATTTTTGTCAAACAAGGGACGTGAAGTGCCTGAAACTTGACACTGAGTAAAATTCTGCCACTGACATTTTAACTATAGCACTTCTTCATCCTCAAAATTCTGCATTTCATGTTTGTTTGGCTGGATAAATTTCAAGTTGATGAAGCAAGGGCAGGGCCTTTAGGATTACAGGTCCCATCTCTCGTGATTTATGTCTGCTGGTAAAAAATAGTAACATTGCACGCGCCTGTTTTGTAAACATATGCCTGCAGAGAAATTTGAAACAAAGAAAATGGAACAATGACCTGAGTCAGTAACAACTGCATGTGTCTAATGCATGGTTTGAATGTTGGGTTCTGAGAAAACGGCATCATTGGAATTGGTAAGATCTCGTCAAGGTGATGTGGCATCTCAATATTTTACTTTCTACACGTGTACGTCACTCGTTAGCCTCTGTCAGAAGCAAGCATTTCCCCACCCCTGTCCAAATCCACAGTGACCTGTCTGCACATGCAAACTAAAGGGGACCTCTTGGATAGTTTTCTGTTTTATCAAGCACATTGTGGGTTTTTTATCCATAATCATAGGATGTATCCGGACCGTTTGGAAGTTAACTCCTTGGTTCATTTCAGTTGACAATACTTGTACTTTGCTAATCATAGGATGTATCCGGACTGCTTGGAAGTTAACTCCTTGGTTCATTTCAGTTGACAATACTTGTGCTTTGCAAATCATAGGATTTATCCAGATCGCTTGGAATAACTCCTTGGTTCATTTCAGTTGACAATACTTGTGCTTTGCTAATCATAGGATGTATCCGGATCGCTTGGAAGTTAACTCCTTGGTTCATTTCAGTTGACAGTACTTGTACTTTGCTAATCATAGGATGTATCCGGACTGCTTGGAAGTTAACTCCTTGGTTCATTTCAGTTGACAATACTTGTACTCTGCTGTAAGCTGGTGTACATGAAGCTTCTGTTTATCCCCTGAAATGTTCAAAGAGTTAAATGAAGCATGGCAGTCTTGTCTTCTGCTTCCTTTTTTTTTCTTTCTTTTTTTTCTGCTTTTTGGGGGGGTGGGGGATTTGCTACCTCAGCATTTTAGCAGGTCATTTTAAATTTCATCCATGAATATTGACATCAGTCAGTCTAGTTCTTCTTCTGTTCACAGCTCAAGGCTTCGAGAGGACTCAGTGGTTTCTGTGAGAACTGCATCAGTAGTTTCTGTCAACGGTGGTATATGAGGGGAAGTCACACAAAAACGTTCTCCCACCATTTCAACCCTTGCTGTTCCATGATGCGTCATTTTTGTTTTCTTTCCCCGTCTGCTTCAATGCTCAACACACACAGCCCTCTGAGTTCCACCATGAGGTCCTGATACCAGTGACGTCAAAGCTTCCATTGTCTGCTGCATGTGCTTCGCAGATTCTCATGCCACAAATGTAAATGGTACACAAAGAATGCATGTATGCATGATAAATGATCCAGGAGATGTTATATGCCTACGCATTTTTGTTTCAGTATGGTGTGCTTCTTCCACCATTAATTTGACTGAGCTAAATGGTTTTCCACAATCTGACCATTTTGTTGGGGGGGAGGGAGGGGGTGGGGGGGAATAAATATGTGATTTCTTTTCTAAATGTGTGTACTTGTAATTTTGATCTGATGTATGCTGATTTTTAATACAACAATGGTTACATTCTAGTCATAACGCTTACCTGTTTGCTGTATAATGGCAGTGACATATATTTTACATTCTCTTATTTGTTTTTGTTTGCTGTATCAAAGCAATTTCACATATTTCACACTCCCTTGTTTTTGCTTTTTTGGGCTAATGAAATGGTAATTTAGGCAATATAGCCCTCTGTAACGAGAAACAACACAGCCATACACTGCACGCATGCACATGCACACACACACACACACACTCTGTCACTCATGGGCATCTTAAATCTTTAGAGCATAATTTGTCCATGTGTTATGAAATGACCATTCTTGGATCATTCTCATAACAATGCAGATGGCTTGTTTGTGTACATGTGTTTTTGACTTATTCCACAATATCAGTGCATGACTTTTGCATGTATGTATCTGTTCAAGAGCTGATTGAGGCAGAATCTGCTCATTTGTTTTATTGTTGACAAAATCCTGGCATCATTTTTAACTATTATATATAACACAACATGCTGTGTGCTCATCTGCTCTCATTCCATGCCTAAAATGTGCTGTGGCTTTTGCCATTTTGCATCACATTATAATTATATATATACACGATACTTTGTGCAATGGATGAAAGATCTATTTTATATATATACATGCAATACTGTAATAGGTGATTCTGTGGAAAGAGAAAAATGAGAAGGATCTCTTTGTTGGCCAGATGTGTCGTTGATCTGATGTTAGTTTGTCATTTGAATGACAGGCATGTGTTTCACAGTTTAAGTTTTAGATGTGCGTTTTTGTGCTTTCATTGTTTCAGTCTGAACAATTCCTATTGACACTGGAGTACTGTTGAATACTGGTTAAATAAGAGATTAACTTGCAAGGTTGATTGAAACTGGTTGGCAGAAAAGAAGCCTTAAAAAGTTGAACAGCACAACTTGTTTTGTCAGTGATATTTGCCTCAAACCTTGCAGCTTTCATCTTACTAAAGACACAAGTTTACCAAATTGTTCAGTTCAGTTTTGTGTTGTAACCACTTCTGTGGTCTCTGTTGGTGTTAAGTGTTTAACATTGATGCCATGCACCTTAGTCAGTGTCGCCATCTCCCCCAGGTCCGTTGTAAAGTACAGGTCATGAGGTTGGTGTGGCCGGACTGATAATGATAAGAAGAATGAATATTTATCTGCACCTCTTCTCATATCAGTGCATGGCGCTTTTACGTGATACGCATTGTGACAAAACTGCAGTGTTCAGATAAGCTACCACAGGCCCTTGTAAATTAGAAGAAAAAAATGCGATACAACAAAACTTGTAGTCAGTCTGAAGACCACAATAAATGAGGTGGGGTGAGAGGTTGTTGTTGTTGGTTTTGGGGGGGAGGGGGTGATTTTTTTTGTGTGTGCTGCTTTTTTTTAAATGTTTTTATTTGAAGATATTTCATTTACCATTCAAAATGTTCTTTTTGTTTTTTAATGACTTGATGGGGGTTTGCACAGTTGTGTAAATACATTCTTTCTGTTGATCGTAGTGTGGTTTAATGTGCCATTTTTGTTGTTATTGGTTGTGTCATTTTTTCCTGTACAGATTATGTATGAATGAACCTGTGCTTTATGTGTGTGTGTGTGAGTGTGTTAACCAACATGTTTCCTTATTTTTAAAGCCATCAGTTTAACTTCAGCTACAAAAGAAACCCTTTGTGGTATTTATTACCCTTTACAACATATACCTCACTTCATGGAAAGACATAAGTGTCCATTTGGGTGCAGTATTTTAGTAATATCTTCTGATGCACTGAATGTAGTCAATGCCTGTGTCCAGAACTGAAGTTTGTGTAATAATAAGTTATTCTGTAAAGTGGTTGTTGTTTTTTGTTTTGTTTTGTTTGTTAGTGTTTTGTTGTTGTTTTCATTTTGATTTTGTTTACATGTTATCTATATATTACGGTTTTGTTTAGTATGTTCAGTTGGAACTATTGTGTTATTTAGAAGCAGCTGTCCTCAGCAGCCTCTATTCTAGTTAGTACAATGTACTTTGTATCAATAGTGCTGGCTCATTAACAAAATGGTTTGTTTGGGGGACTACAGAAGCATATCGTGATTAGTTGTTGTGCTTGTTCATATTCTTTTTGTTGAATGGGATTCTGTGCTAAAACCTATGGTTAATGACAACTGTACCTTCTCAAAATTCCACCAAGAGAGAGGTAAGTAAGTAAACATGGTGCTTAACGTCCACAGAAACCATAAGGCTTATTAGGGATAGGGAGAAGGGGGGGAGGTGTATGGAGGTGGGGGGACAGGGAGATTATATACCTATCGCTACACTGTCACCATTAGAATGATTCCTGCATTAAGATGGGCAGTGATGAGAGCCATTTTAATGTTTCAGTAGGAAGTGATGGACAAAGTCACAGGACAGTGTCCGCAAACCACAACCTTTTTGAAGAGAAAGGAGAGCTGAAGTGGTATCAAACCGAGGTCCTTCTGCTTACCAACCTAACGCCTTACTGCTAGGCCAAACCGGCTCACAAAGAGAGAGGCATATCTTTCTCATACTATATTACTTACATTATTTATGTTTATAAAACAAAGATGTGACATGATAACTGGTGGAACAGTATAAAATTTGTAGTTTAAGTTGGTCCTTGTGCATACTGACCATTTAAAACAGATTGTGGCAAGTTACACTGAATAAAATGATGGCACCTGCTTGACTACGTTGGCAGATGAAGAAGGTGAACATTGTTGTGATGGTAGGTGAGCCACATCCTTAGGAAAATGGTTTTATGACATGTTTAGAGACAATAGTTATATATAATACTCCTTTTGTGTCATTTGAGGGGTTCACATCATAGTTCAGGAGCTGTGTGAGAGTCGAGGTGGCCGTCCTGAGCTGTCTGTCCTAACGAACCTTCTGATTTCCATGGACGTAAAGCTATATTGAACCATGTTTCGGCATTGGTCACAGCTTGTCCCTAACATGTCAACTGACATCTGAGGACATTAAGCATCCCTTCATCATCATCATCATGTGAGGGAGAAGTAGGGGGTTATTGTTCCATGGTTTTATGTATCACTTGCTTATTAATTTATTACTGATTTTTGTGCTCAAAAAACAGCATCAAAGATACAAAAAGAATCTGTGGACTGTCATTAAAATAAATAGATCTGCATTTATTTCAACAGGAGAAAATTTGCATTACTAAAAAGAAAAAGAAAAAAAAGTTTGAAGCCGCTGTTGTATATTGATGCAAGAGAAAGAGCAGTGCACTTGAAAATGAAATAAAATAAAATTGATTCTGAATGATGTGTTCATGTGTGTGTATGTCCACATATTTATTTTTGTGCCATGTTTTCAGTGTCATTTGGCCTGGTGCATTTTGTGTCAAGACTTAACATGTAACTGGAGGCATGATTGCTGATGAGACTGTTCATCATTATCAGCTAGCTGTACTGTCATATATTTTCCTTGTGAAGGCAGAAATTATTCATTTGTATGATGGGCTTGATTTTCCAGGCTACAGGCCAAACTGTAAAAAAAAGAAGATTTTTTTAATCGAACAGAATGCATGGATAAAGTTTTAGAGTGCTTTTACTCTAAAATTGATCAAATTCTTCTTCTCTGAAAGATACCAGTACCTGGACTCCTTCAAATCCAACCACGTCTTTTCTTCTTCTTCTTTTTTTTGGGGGGGGGGAGGGGGGGTATAAAAGCACCACACATTTTACATTCTTGAGCTGCTGTTTTCCTGCGCACTAAGCCCAAGATCATAATTTGTTCAAGTTCAGGTTGTAAATTGTATTATATAAAATAATATATACCAATATAGTGTAATAATATATACTAATACAGTGTCACCTTTGTATGCTGACTCTTTTTCGGTATCCATTCCAACCCCATGCTACCTCAATAGCATGTAAAAGCTCCTGGTCATTCTGCCAAAAGTGCAGGTGGCAGGTTACAAACACATATCCATGGCCACCTTTGTATGCTCTTATTTGGGTATCCACTGCATCCCCATGCTACCTCAATAGCATGTAAAAGCTCCTGGTCATTCTGCCAAAAGTGCAGGTGGCAGGTTACAACTAAACACACATGCCAACTTTATCCTTGTGCTACCGCTACCATTACCCAGTATTTCCAGACACTCCAGCGCCAATGACCAAAACCGGATCAGTAGACAATTATTTTCATTAATCGTTGTTTACCTGACAGTCTGTTTCTTTTTAACCTTTTGTGTGCTTGGATCTTGTTTCAGAACACTGAGCATAATAGCAGTCAACTTTGTTTCAGGTTGTTTTGTTTTTTGTTGTTTTCTCTCCGAAAACTCAGTACGTCAGCCGGATTGGTCAAGTCAGGTACACTGACTTAGTTATATTCTCTCTCTCTCTCTCTCTCTCTCTCTCTCTCTCTCTCTCTCTCTCTCTCTCTCTCCACACACACACACACACACACACACACACACACACACACACACACACATTTTTTATTTTTTAGGACCTGCATGACGCAGTCATCAGTAAAATTTCAAGAACAGTGATCCAGATACATGATTAAGATTAATTCTACTGCCAGTTTAAAATCGTGGGTAATATGCAACGAGACGACACATAACACCTCTAACTGAAAACTCCAATCAAGTTCAGTTGCACCGCCTCTAGGCTCTCTATTAAAAAAAATAAAAAAAATAAAAAAATCACAAGGGGCGTAACTCTCGATCAATAAGCGCGTGACACAAGCCACCAAAGGGTTCAACTTCATTGGCGAGACCTCGTTGCTTAGTGTTAGTCTGATACAGACAAAGCATTCATCTTCTCCTTCGTTGTCTTAACCTGGCAGCACGACTTTTCCGTGCATCGACAGAATCAATCAGAGAAGATGCGCGCGACAGGTTTCGTCGTCTTTGTAGCCGCTGCTGTGCTTTGGAGCGTGTCGTCTGCTACACGATACCAGCCAAACTGGCCCTCCCTGGACTCCCGGCCGTTGCCGGCCTGGTACGATGAAAGCAAGATCGGCATCTTTCTTCACTGGGGCGTGTTTTCAGGTGATGGTCTCCTTCATTTAAACTGCATAGCAACAAGAACAAAAACGAGTTTCTTTGACACCGTTTGGCCTCGAATTTAGTTCCTGTTCAACACCGGACATTAAGTCTGCTTCTCAAGTTAAAATCCAACGGGATTAGGTCAAGTGTTAGCATGGATCAGTGACATCATGGTTGGCAGACGCCAAAGGGTGGGTGTAAACGGCACTTACCCAGACTGGTCGCCTGTAGTTAGCGGTGTTCCTCATGGTAGTGTCCTTTTTCATCAGTGACTTACCTAACAATGTTAGGTAAGTCACTGATGAAAAAAGGACACTACCATGACAATGTTAGTAACATTGTGAACAATTTGTGCCAGATGTGTGCAGATGACATGACAGTTTTTGCTAAAGTTGAGAAGAGAAGTGTAGCCAAATTGCTGTGGTTTAATGCAGACAAACTGTGTAAAGCACTTCATCTGGGACAAAATAACCCCCAAACAGACCTACAACATGAAACAGCATGGTACTGGGGAAAGAGTGACATTAGGCGCTAAAGAAGGGGAGAAAGATCTTGGCATCCTCATGGACAGTGTGTTGAAATTCTCCAAGCATGTGGAAGAGCAGGTCAACAAGACAAACATAATCCTTGGTGTCATTAGGAGATCTTATCAGTATCTTGATAAGGAAAGCATCAAAATGCTGTTCATTGCTCTTTTGCAGCCACACCTGGTGTTTGTCAATGTTGTTTGGGCCCCACATTTCCCAAAAGACAAACTGCTGATTGAGGGTGTCCAAAGACGTGCAACAAAATTAGTTCCTGGTCTCAAACACCGTGACTACAATGAAAGGTTGAAGAGTTTAGAGTATGGAGTTACCAAAAAGTATAAAGTATCACAGGGAGAGGGGAGACATGACTGAGAGATATAACTTAAGTATGTACATGGCCCTACACTAAATTACAGTGTCAACAACATTCTGTTGAAAATGGATATATATTGAAACAATAACAAGCGGACACAAATATAACTTTCTATCAGCTCAAAAAGCTTAGATGTTGTACCAGTCTGCATCAACATTTGTTCTCCTTCAGTCATAGACAACTGGAACTCTGCCACTTGAGGTTGACAACGCCCCATCCCTGTAGGCTTGTAAGAGCAGGCTGGACTCCATTCTCCATCTAGAACACACACACACACACACACGCCACATCATGCATTTCAGGAAAACTAAATTTGTCAATTTAATGGCATCATCCACTTTCAGTATCAACAGTCTGTGCCTTCTTTGACAGTTGATCTGCTTTTCCTTCTTTGATTTCTTTTTGTCTTGGCTTCCTCCAGTTTTCATTTGAAAGAAAAATATGAGTATGATGGAAACATTTCCATTCTCATCTCTGAATTTTCCCTCCTCCAGTTCCCAGTTATCTGAATGAGTGGTTCTGGTGGTACTGGAAGGGGGCCAAAAGTCCTAGTGCCGTCCTCTTCATGCAGGAGAACTACAAGCCAGACTTCACCTATGCTGACTTCGCTCCTCAGTTCAAAGCAGAGTTCTATGACCCATACAAGTGGGCTGACATCTTCGATGCTTCTGGGGCAAAGTAAGCTGCACACCTGCATGAATGCAAACATGCATGCACACATGCATGCACACACACACACACACACACACACACACACACACACACACACACACACACACACACACACTACATCACACACACACACAACACCAACACACACACACACACACACACACACACACACACACACACACACACACACACACACACACACATATACGTGAACTTGCATGTTTGTGCCTTGAGACTTGTTCATGAAACTGACAGGTTTCTGGTGAGCATGCATGTTTGTGCTTATGAGACTTGTTCATGAAATTAGCAGGTTTCCAGTCTTTCAAGTCTTCACTCAAAACATCTGAAACAAGAATGACTGCTAGGGTTCTAAAACAAGATCCACACACACACACACCACACACACACACACACACACACACACACACACACACACACACACACACACACACACACAATTTATCATGACAGAACACAGCATGCAAATTTTCAGGGTAAGCCCCTTTTGCAAACTACAAAACACTTAAACAACATTAAACAGTGAAAAATGAAAATGAAATATACAACACTTGTAGTCTTGTAGGATACTTATCTGCTTTTGGTTGAGCTGTTTTGTTGTGTTGTTTTGGTGTCCAGAGTTTGGATGAATGTTGGCATGACAGTGGTGATTGATGGTGATTTGCATAATCTGCAGTCAACTGATGGACACAAAAATCTGACTGGTTCAGATTTGGTGATGTGCGTAAATAGACATGTATCATGTAACATTGTATGTGATGTTGGCGACATTGACAAAGACCTGACTGGTTCAGATTTGGTGGCATAGATAAGTTGACATGTATACATGTATGTGATGTTGGTGACAAAGATCTGATTGGTTCAGGTCTGATTGACTTGTGTTTACAGGTATGTGGTGTTGGTGACAAAGATTGGGTTGGTTCAGGTTTGACTGACTGTGTCTTGTGTACCTGTACAGGTTTGTGGTGTTGGTGACAAATATTGGGTTAGTTCAGGTTTGACTGACAGTGACTTGTATACCTGTGCAGGTATGTGGTGTTGGTGACAAAGATTGGGTTGGTACATGTTTGACTGACAGTGACTTGTACACCTGTACAGGTATGTGGTGTTAGTGACAAAGCACCATGAGGGATTCACCAACTGGCCGTCTAAATACTCTTGGAACTGGAATGCCATGGATGTTGGACCCAACAGAGACCTTGTTGGTATGGAATACACACTCTATACCCACATATGCATGCATGCACACACACACACACACACACACACACACACACACACACACACACACACACACACACACACACACACACACAGTTTCATGCATACACATGCATGCACACACGCACACGCACACACACACACACACACACACAAACACATTGTTCCCCATCATTATCTTCTTCTTGTGCATAACAGCTCTTAGTCTTAGCATGTAAAGTCTTAGCATGTAAAATTTTAATATTGACCTCAGTTTGTCAAACACAAATTGTGGCAAATGCACAATAATATATAGCAGACAAGTTAACATGTCACTGAGATTAGACTGACTTTTATGAGTATTAGTCAGCCAGTACATGTAGATGAGACATGCCATTCTTACAACAGCCAGTTTCTTTGTTGTTGTTTTAAACTTTCGTTTTAATTCAGTATAATTATGTTATGAAATAACAGATGCACCACAGATCACAGTTAACTGCTCATTGACAGGTATAAGACATATATAATTATTTTGAAAAATCAGACTAGTCAACAGCCAATTTTATTTGACAGTTCAGAATCGTTTCCTGGGCTTTGATGTTTTATAGATTTAGTGCAATGTTTTTTTCGTGTTTCACAGATCTATCACATTATTTCATGTTGCACAGATTTAACATGACATCGTCTTCATGTTCATACCAAACAGGTGACCTGGCCGCTGCCATCAGAGCAAAGACTGACATTCACTTTGGAATCTACCACTCTCTGTTTGAGTGGTTCAACCCGGAGTACATGCAGGATGCAAAGAACAACTATACAACACAGACGTTTGTCGCTGTCAGTCCTTTTCCTTGCACTGTCTTGAGTGATTTATCTGTTTCGTCTGAATGTCAAGGCTAAAGCAAAATGTTTGTTGTGTTAGGAATGGGGGTCCCATGTCAAGGTTAATTTCACTTCTTCAGCTGCTCTCTGTATGTGGATATGTGTGTGTGTGTGTGTGTTGGGGGGGGGGGGGCGTTGTGTGCATATGTTTGTGTGTCACAGTGTGTGTGCGTGTGTGTGTGTGGGAGGGGGGGTATGATAATGAGTGTGTAGGTGTCTGTGTGTAGTCATATTGTGGGTGGTTGGGTGTGAAATGCTTGAGTGTTAATAATATATGCATTTACAGTATTTGTGCTTTCTTTTTGATTGTCCTGTTGATGTTGATGTGTGCATTTACAGTACTTATGTTTTCTTTTTGATTGTCATGTTGAGGTATCGCATTTACAGTACTTTTGCTGTTTTGATTGTTAATGGTGATGTATGCAGATACAGTACTTGTGCTTTTCTAATTGTCAATGTCATGTTCATGCTGATAATGGATAACACCACGAGGTCATAAACTGTTACTGGGTGTAGCGCTATGACTATATAAGAGTTATTATTATTAGTTTAAGCTGTTTTGGGGGGTACCGTTCTGGGTGTGTTCCTCTCGCCTAAGATGCAGTGTGAGCAGGTTTCCAGTTTTGCTTGTAACTTTCTGTTTTTTTAGTTTGTTCAAGATTCTGTTGTTGTTTGTTTGTTGTTTGTTTTATTTGGACATCCTCGTCGCCTTCTCAAGCACTGTGGGCATGTTCTGTAAATGTGGAAGATTTTCAGCACGTGCTGTAAATTGACATCACCTGCATTCACGACAGCTTTCTGCCTTCCTTCTGTGGTTAGTCCAAGACATTGCCAGAGCTTTATGAGCTGGTTACCAAATACAAGCCAGACGTTGTGTGGTCTGATGGAGATTGGATGGTGGATGACTTCTACTGGAATGCTACGCAGTTTCTGGCATGGCTCTACAATGACAGGTATGCTTGTCCTCATCCAGACTTTGGTACTTTTGTGTAGACTGACACAGATAGACTGGGCAGGAGGTGGTGGGGGGGCATGGGGGGGGGGGGGGGGGGGGGGGGGGCAGAAAACCATCATACTCTGTTGCTTTGTTTTAGTTTGTGATGCATACATTGGGGCCACTCCTTGGGCTTTTCACACAGAATGAATGTTGTGTGTGGCATTCTGAGTGACTGAACCTGGTCTGGTGAGTGGCATCCAAGAACTGTATTGTTCCTGTTGTCTGCAGTCCACTTCTCTATTTTTTCTGTTGTCTGCAGTCCAGTTCTCTGTGATTTCTAGTTCTCTGTTGTTTCTGTTGTCTGCAGCCCAGTTCTCTGTTGTCTGCAGTCCAGTTCTCTATTGTTTCTGTTGTTTGCAGTCCAATCCTGTGTTGTTTCTGTTGTCTGCAATCCAGTTCCCTATTGTTTCTGTTGTCTGCAGTCCAGTTCTCTGTATTTGTCTGCTGTCCAGTCCTGTGTTGTTTCTACTGTCTGCTGTCTAGTCCTCCGTGAATTGTTTCTATTGTCTGCAGTCCAGTTCTCTATTGTTTCTATTGTCTGCAGTCCAGTCAAGGACAGCGTGGTGACCAACGACCGCTGGGGGAAGAACATCCGTTGCAAACATGGCGGCTTCTACAACTGCCATGACAAATTTGTGCCAGGTGGGTATCTGTGTCAGAGCAATCTCTTGATGCTATCACATCACCTCAAAGGATGGCACCACTATGGTGGACTGTTTGTGAAGGATTTTGTAGCGACTATTGGTGGACTATTACTGTTATTAAAGATTTTGTAGTTATTAAAGATTTTGTAGTTACTATCATTGTATCAATGCACTATTACTTTCATCAAGGACTTTGTAATCACTGTTGATGGGCTGTTCATGAATGATTTTCAAGTGGACTACTTATCAGTGATTGGTGCATTTGTCATGACCTTTGGTGGACTATGTATCCAGCACTAGTGGTGGATTTGTCATGACTTTTTGTGGACTGTGTACAGGGATTTTGTAGTGACTACTATTTATCAAGGATTTCACAGTGGCTATAGGTGGACTGTGTATGGATTTTTGTTGTAACTATTAAATCGCACACACACACACACACACACACACACACACACACACACCATTTCTAATTTTAGTAACAGTTATGTCAGCCTCCTGTTATTTGTAAAAGAGCCACGAGGAAAGTTGTGAATAACACCAGTGTGTGTTTATCCCCTTGTGTCTGTTTTCGTGAGCAGGCAAGCTGATGAAACACAAATGGGAGAACTGCATGTCGCTGGACAAACACTCCTGGGGGTTCCGGCGCACTGCCCAGCTCTCCGACATTTACACCATGGAGAACCTGATTGCCCTGCTGGTCAAGACTGTCAGGTGAATGTTGAACTGCTGTCCTTGTCCTTTCCCCACCTGTCTGTCCTGTGGAATTCTCTTCACCATCTCCTGCTCCCCAGCCCTCTCATTCTCTCTCCCTGATATAACCGTAATGGTTGACTGGGCATAAAACACCAAGTTACTTACTTACTTACCTCTTATTCTCCAGGTGTACATATGGGAACCAGAAAATTGAGGTTGGTTCCAACACCCAAATGCTGGCGTCTTCTTTCACGGTGCTCTATGTCCACAGAAACCGTGAGGCTTATTAGGGATGGGTAAAGGGGGGGTTGGGGGCGGGGGGATCAGGTACCTATGAGTAGCTCGTTCCAGTGCTCAGATCCGTAAAGACCAAAGAGACCATCAGCCACCACCAGAACAACAGTGTGAAGGAGGTGGGAACCCCACTGGTGTGAAGCAATTTGTGTGCTGAGTGGGGTTTCAACACCTGTGCAGAACAAAATCTCAAAGACAGTGTCTGAAAAGAAGCTGTTAAGGAACAACTCAGCAGCAAGATGATCCATCCAGCTATGAGAGCCCATCTCCACCTCCCTGCTCTTCATCTCTCCTGGTCTCTTCCAAATGCCGGAAGAAATGTGTTCAAAATAAAATAAAATTCCTGTGACCAGCTGATCACACAAATGGGAGAACTGTACGTCACTGCAATTTTTAGAATGGAAGACGGGCTTGGTATGTCATTTTTATGAGCAGTTCGAGGTCATGGTTTGATTGAATGGACTGAATGCCTTCCTGTGCTAATCGTGTTTTGTTGATCACTTTTACATAGCGCTGTTCTCAGCTCTCAAGCAGACTCACTACACTCGCATGTGATTCTACATGAATGACTAGCTTATTATAGTGCATTTTTGAATATCCACTGAAGTGGTGTACTTACAGCGCTAATACGGCTGGTGCCACATGAAACTGCTGCCATCTCAGTGCATTCTGTGTACACCATACAACTATGTACCATGTCACCTCATGCAAAACATCAGGTGCATGCGTGTTTAGCTGTAACCTACCACCTGCACTTTTGGCAGAATGACTGGGATCTTTTACGTGCTACTGTGGTAACATGGGGGTTGAACAGATACCAAAATAAGAGTCAGCACAGAAAGCTGACCCCGGAGAACAAAATTCTCCCACTGTTTCTGCAGGGATTCGAATGCACAACCTTTCAATCAGGAGTCCGGCACTGTAAAAAAGTGTAAGCACTGAGCTGTCCCCGCTCTCCAGTCTTATATGGGAAGGTCAGAAACAGAGGGCTTCACTACACCCCCAAAGCCAAAGTTGACCGGCTTCTCTTTCTTCCCCTTATTTATCCAGCCTGGGTGGCAATCTGCTGGTGAACGTCGGGCCCACAGCCTATGGGGAGATCACTCCCATCTACGAGGAGCGACTCCGTCAGATGGGCCAGTGGCTGGGGGTCAACGGAGAGGCCATCTACGGGACTCGACCCTGGACCTATCAGAATGACACCACCAACCCCGACGTCTGGTGAGTTAATCATGCTCTGGTTAGGGCAGGGGTCGTGGGTAGCAAGAAGTTGATGTTCAGGTGTTATTTTGCACTTGGTCAGAAAACAAACCATCAAGGAAATGAACAAACAAAAAAAACGTGTTTGCGCCTTTCACATGTCCTAATGATGGTGGATGATTCATTTGAAAGATTTCTTCTTCTTCTTCCATATAGTGTCCAACTTCAACACTGATGCCTGGAGATTGTGACATGTTTAGTGCATGCTGGGTCATTTTGGCATTTCCACAATCCACCAAACTCTTGACATGAACATATGTAATCTTTTTGCATGCATATACACACGGGGACCTCAGTTTATAGTCTCATCTGAAGGACTTTGTAGAGTGTGCTCAGAATTAGACTCCAGAGAAATCTCAGGGTGGGTGCAAAGCCTAGCACGGAACGGTCACCCATCCATGTGGTGACCACGCTTGATTGTGCTTAACTTTGGCCATTGAGAGTGAGTGCTTTTGCTAGGTGCTACCGTTTTGAAAAGTTTCAAATGATTTGTGACAAGTAGGGATTCTGGAAAGGTGTGTGTGTGTGTGGAGCCAGTTACTATTACTTAAATTGCAAGAGCCATGCTGCATGCTTCTGTGTGGATAGTGTTTTTGCTGTGAATGACAGAGTTTGCAAGAGTTGGTCTGTCATTAACACTATTGACCCCTTGCCACCCACTGAGTTGGTCTGTCATTAATATTATTGACCCTTTGCCACCCACTGACTGGAGTTGTTGTTAACATTATTGACCCTTTGCCACCCACTGACTGGAGTTGGTCTGTCATTTACATTATTGACCTTTTGCCATCCACTGACTGGAGTTGTCATTAACATTATTAACCCCTTGCCACCCACTGACTGGAGTTGGTTTGTCATTAATATTATTGACCCTTTGCCACCCACTGACTGGAGTTGTCATTAACATTATTGACCCTTTGCCACCCACTGACTGGAGTTGTCATTAACATTATTGACCCTTTGCCACCCACTGACTGGAGTTGTCATTAACATTATTAACCCCTTGCCACCCACTGACTGGAGTTGGTCTGTCATTAACATTATTGACCCTTTGCCACCCACTGACTGGAGTTGACATTAACATTATTGACCCTTTGCCACCCACTGACTGGAGTTGTCATTAACATTATTAACCCCTTGCCACCCACTGACTAGAGTTGGTCTGTCATTAACATTATTGACCCTTTGCCACCCACTGACTGACAGATGAGCTTTACCCAGTCAGTGGTTGTGTACAAACTCACTTCCTTAGACACACCACTGGGCTGTCCAAGTACTATTGTAATGTAAACAAAGCACATGCCCATGCCGTTTGGGAAAACAGTTATCAAGTACCTTGGGTCTGTCCAGTTCGAAGCACGAGTTTGAACACCGATTATTTTGTTTTCGCTGCTTGTCAGAGTGGGCGGAGCCACATGGCGGTAAGCAAGAATTCGGTTTATTTTAAAGCCCCACTGTACTCCAGCCTTCAAGCCGTTATAGAAATTTGCTGCCCTGCTTTTCAGGTACACCTCTAAGAAGGACAGCTCGGGCATGGTGGTGTACGCCATCCTGCTGAAGTGGCTCACCAGCACAACACTGCAGCTGGGCGCGCCAGCCATCACCAGCCAGACCACCATCACCCTGCTTGGCTACAGCGGCGCCCCCTTCAAGTTCACCGGGCAGGGAACCCAGGGTGTGGCGGTCACCGTACCCACCATCCCCTTCAACGCCATGCCCTGCGAGTGGGCCTGGGTGTTTAAGCTGGAGAATCTGAGCAACTAGTGGCGGTGATGGTTTGTCCCCGTCGCTTCTTCCTGACCTTCTACTGGTCAACAGATGCACTGACCGTAGGGTGCACTGACCAAAGTATACATTGACCAAAGGGTAGTAGACTCATCAAAGGGTAGACACATCAAAGAGTGCATTTACCAAAAGGTAAACTGATCAGAGGATACACTTGTCAAGGAGTGCATTTATCAAAGAATACACTTACCAAAAGGTACACTGATCAAAGGCTGCACTGATCAAAGGGTAGACTAGTTGAGGGTGCTTTCATCAGAGGGTAGACTGATCAAAGGGTTCATTAGTCAAGAGGTAGTAGACTAGTTGAGGGTGCTTTCATCAGAGGGCAGACTGATCAAAGGGTTCATTAGTCAAGAGGTAGTAGACTAGTTGAGGGTGCTTTCATCAGAGGGTAGACTGATCAAAGGGTTCATTAGTCAAGAGGTAGTAGACTAGTTGAGGGTGCTTTCATCAGAGGGTAGACTGATCAAAGGGTTCATTAGTCAAGAGGTAGTAGACTAGTTGAGGGTGCTTTCATCAGAGGGTAGACTGATCAAAGGGTTCATTAGTCAAGAGGTAGTAGACTAGTTGAGGGTGCTTTCATCAGAGGGTAGACTGATCAAAGGGTTCATTTGTCAAGAGGTAGACTGGTGAAAGGGTTCATTTGTCAAGAGGTAGACTGGTGAAAGGGTTCATTTGTCAAGATGTAGACTGGTGAAAGGACGCATTGATCTTGTTGTTTTGAGAAAAGGTGCAGTGGGGGGGGAAAAAGTTGTATCTGTAGACATTGCCGTGAGGGAGATGTTTACTCAGCACATTTGTCGGCTTTTGCAGTCTGGGTTTTCCTCATAGGTGCTACGCAACTTTTCTTTTTCTTTTTGAACAGTTTGACTTGATATTGCAGAGCATACTGAACTTCACATTCCACTACAAATTCATGTAAATGCTTGGATTTGAATTTGCTTATTAGTGTTGTGGTGTAATCATTTTTAAGTACCCTACATACCACTGTACTGTAGCCAGAAAACTATTATTGAAAGGACCTCAGGTATAAAAAGCATGAGAGAGAGTTTTTGTATCAAAAAGTAGATTCAAAATGTGCTTGTAACTGTGAGAGCAAAACTTTGAACTTATGACTGTACTTAAGTCGGAAAACCATTACTGAAAGGACCTCAGGTACAAGAAGCATGAGAGAGAGTTTTTGTTTCAAAAAGTAGATTCAAAATGTGCTTGTAACTGTGGGAGCAAAACTTTGAAAATGTGTTCCGAATTATTTACCTTTTCTGACTGAGCAAGTAGCAGACTAGATTTATTATAACATGTCTAAGATTTTCCCTGCAGAAGCATGAAAGTAAACTTTGAAAGTGCCGTTACGACTTCTTAAAATTCACATTTTCTGTGGACCCATTTTTGTGGTTTCCTGCAGTTAGATTT
This sequence comes from Alviniconcha marisindica, assembly GCA_018857735.1. Taxonomy (NCBI): domain Eukaryota; kingdom Metazoa; phylum Mollusca; class Gastropoda; family Provannidae; genus Alviniconcha; species Alviniconcha marisindica. The sequence continues at coordinate 2,241,965 of JABMCL010000650.1, forward strand.
CTGCATGTGTATCTTTTGTCCACACGTACCTGGCACAGCTGGTTTTGATTCTACAAGGATGCAAAGAGGTCCATTTGCCTATTGACATTAAAAGGTGATGTTCTGTGCACTTATGAACAATGCATAAGACACTATTTTTGTATCATTGTTCTTTTGTATATCATCTAGAGCTTACAGATAATGTTATGAACAATTATGCATAACAAACACTATTTTTGTATTATTACTGTCCTGTTCAGACAGTGTATATCATCAAATAAGCTTACACATGAATGTTAACCATGAATTATGTTAGTTCTGGTTGCATTTGCAATTTTTCTTTTCTTTCATTTTTTTTTTTTGGGGGGGGGGGGAGGGGGTGCTTGTTTTTTGTTTTGTTTTGGGGTTGTTGGGGTGTGGGGGGTGGGGGGGGGGTTTGGGGGGGGGTTTTTTTAGCTGTTGTTCTTTTTCCATACTTTTTTCCATTTTTATATTACTCCAGTCGGCAGACAAAACTTATCAGTATGTGAACAGCTGCTGCAACTGACGCTCATCTATTTTTGACAGGATCTTGTGAGTGTGTGTGATGGCAGTCAGCCACTATTTTCATGTCTGATCATTTCATGCATCAGTGCAATAAAGAATTTTGACATCTTTTAACAGCTGCTCAAAAAAATGCTGTACTCATTTCACATTCCAGATTTTTTTCAGAAATGCCCAGTATTTTCCATGTCTGACAGCATTTTCTTTCCTAGAAGCAAACCCACAAGAAGCCTGTGATGTTGTTGATGGATTTCTTTCGCACTTTTCAGTGCCTTCTTCTAATGCATAATTGAGTGAAAAAGTAATTGGTGTGATTTCAATGTGCACATTTTGCATATATGGCACAACTTAATTTTTTTAAATTGTACAATAAACACTTTTGACTTGATCCCACACTGAGTTACAGAGCTTTGTGTTAGACTGAGAGAAAGAAGAGAAGCAGAGATGGGGAGTATGGTTTTGTAATTCACTACATCTATGTTTTCGCCCTGATATAACCACACTGGTTGACTGCGCGTAAAACACCAACTTACTTACTTACTTACATCTATGTATATTAACTGCGCTTCCCATGTATGTGTTCAGCCAAATTAGACTCTTCCAGACACAAGGAGCAATGTATGCCCCCCCCCACCCCCCCCACCCCACCCCCCACGCCATACCCCACCACCCCTAGACTATGCACCCAAAGGTCATACCACTTCATCACCATAGTGAAAATCCAGGAGGCAAGTTCTCTATGGAAACAGCTGATCTATAAAAATAAAATATAAAATATAAAAAAGGGCAGGTTAGTAACTGGATTTTAACATTTTGTTAGCCACACAGGGTCACCTCAGGACAATCAAACTCTATCATAAGCAACTTCACATTTCAAAACTCTTCTCACATATATATCTTTTCTCAAGTAACTTCACATTTCAAAACTCTTCTCACATGTATACCTTTTCTCAAGTCAATCCACAAAACCAGTCCCTACACAAACATAAAAACAAAACATACTCACACAAACATCAGACTCAACGCTCAAGGGAGTTAATTAGCATCAAAAGACGTCGCACAAGTACAACAACAAAGAGCTGAGTCGCCTACAGTAACTCTCACCTGGCATGCATGTAAATGCAAGGTACATAAACTCCACCTGAGGTACAGTTTTACACAAACATCAAACACAAATTTTCAGAGTTAGTCCTTTAACTCCTGTTAAATGGGCAGGTCTGTGGTTGTCAGATTATGTGAGCCGGTTTGGCCTAGCGGTAAGGCATTAGGTTGGTAAGCGGAAGGACCTCAGTTCGATACCACTTCGGCTCTCCTTTCTCTTCAAAAAGGTTGTGGTTTGTGGACACTGTCCTGTGACTTTGTCCATCACTTCCTATTCAATCGTTAAAATGGCTCTTATCACTGCCCATCTTAATGCAGGAATCATTCTGGTGGTGACAGTGTAGCGATAGGTATATAATCTCCCTCTCCCCCTCCATACCCCCTTCTCCCCCTCCCTAATAAGCCTTATGGTTTCTGTGGACGTTAAGCACCATGTTTACTTACTTGTGTCAGATTGTGCATGTTGGCAAAGGTCTCTGTGTCCGGTTTCCTTTCCAATTACGTTCCAGGATAACTTGAGGCACAGACAGTTCAGCTGGTAAAATGTACGGCTGAAAAGCCAGATGAAATACTGATGCAGGTTCAAGTCCCCAGTGTGACAAGGGATTTGTCTCCCAGAGTCAGCTTCCAGTGCAGACTCTCTTGCCGTATACGTACAGTCCCTGTGTGCAACCGCATGCATCAACATCTGTGTGCACGTTCAAAATCCCAAATGCTGGCAGTCATGTCACTGTTTGGATGCATGAAAATAATAACAATAATAATAAAGAGGAATTTGTACAGCACCCATCTACCGCACAAGGTGGGAGCACAGGGCACTTTACAGTAAACCTAACAACACACACACACGCACACACACACACACGCACATATGTACGCATGCACACACACGCTCACACACACACACACAAACACATGTCAGCACAGCTGTGAAAAAGTTTAGAAATGGATATTGAAATAGCACACACACTGATATGAATGGTAGCACTGCTCTTGCAGCTGATATGATTACCCAGGTATGACAACCCCAATTTCCCGCGTGGGACAATGAAGTACCAAGAAAATATATAAAAATTTGCACACCACACAAAAAAGAACAAAATGCAATCCAAGTACTTGAGAAGCAACTTTTATTCACATAAATAAATATTGATTATAACTATTATCAAACTGTATAACCTGACAGTCGTCAAGCATTAAACATCATTCTGGTGAAAGCGATCACTTGAGAATACCTCAAGCAGACTTGATGTGATGAATGATCAGAATGTATGTCCTGCACACACAGACACGGTCAGACCGGCTCCACAAATGTGACCGGTGGCTTGTTGCAAGCTTGTTTACATGAGTGAGAGCATATTTTAACATTATTCACAAGATATCCATTCACCAAATCTTGGGTTCTATCAAAATTGCAGACATCTTGGGGAGAGAAAAAAAGTCAATCAAAACACTGGTCACATTACTTGTCATGACATTCACCCAATCAAAGCTGTAGTCAAGTTTAAAGGGAACCTCAAGCAAAGATGCACATTAGCCTAACATCATTGAAAATGTGCAAATATTTCCATTCTCTGGTTTTGTATTCATTCATGCAACAGACTTTTTTGCTTTTTTTGTATTTTGTTTTGTTTTTCGTTTTGAATCTGAGCTCCTCCTGTTGGTTCACTCTTTACAGATCAAGAGCACAAAAATGGCTGCCTTATGAATATTCATTTCTGCCATACAGACCAACCTTGTTCGTGACTTCACAAACACAACATGGTAGCACCCACAGCCATGTTTTCATGACTTTCAAATGTCAGGTTTTAACAAACTAGACCATAAAGTGACTGAAAAACTGTCAGTCTATATTGTATTCCACTCTTATTGATAGGGCCTCTGATGCTTCTTTGCCTGGGATCCCCTTTAATCTGTGAGAACAAACTAGGCCATAAAGTGACTGAAAACTGTCAGTCTGTTTTGTATTTAATTCTTATTGATAGGGCTTCTTTGCTTCGGATTCCCTTTAATCTGTGACAACACAGACCACTGACTCCTGTCAGAATCAAGCTATGGATCAAACTTGTGAATTTTGTATTCAGCACAAGATGGTATACATGGTCAAATCGTGAGCAAAATAATCAGTTTGTTCACACACAAAGTCTTGGGCTTACAACATCGACAATTCATAACATTACCTGCCATTATCCCTAGTAATTATTAGTAATTATCATATATGAGAAAAGGTCTTGAAAAAAGAAGAAGTTGAGTGAAATCACATACAGACACAACACATTCAAACATAAACCAGTCGCAACTGTGAGCACAAAAAAAAGAAAATAATGTAACTAAAAATTAATAAAAATTGTAAAACAAGAAAGAGAGACCTAGACCAGCTCTGAATGACTTCTAAAGAAATGGAGTATTGTACTGTTTTAAGCCCAGACATTTGGCACAATGGATAAGGGCAAAAGACCTGATTGCTGAGCAGCTATGCAGCAAACCAGAATTCAACTCTGCAACTCCCATCAGTTTTTGCCAGGTTCCTCATCACAACACTACACTACATTAACTACAGTATTAAAGTCTTAATGACTTCACATCATGGTGATTTGTGCATCTGATTGCCATCTTGTATACAAACGAATAGAGAATAAAAGACAGGTGGGATAAACCTGTAATCTTCACACGTTTTCTGACTCATCACCACAGTGGTATTCATTACTTCCTGCAAGCTGCTGAAGGGATGGACTTTGTCTCTCTATGTGCAAAGGCTGGATGACCATTGTAACAGTATTATGTCGCATGAGACAGGACAATGAAGACTGTTGTAATAGTACTATGTCGCATGGGACAGGACAATGAAGACTGTTGTAACAGTATTATGTCGCATGAGACAGGACAATGAAGACTGTTGTAACAGTACTATGTCACATGGGACAGGACAATGAAGACTGTTGTAACAGTACTGTGTCACATGGGACTGGACAATGAAGACTGTTGTAACAGTACTATGTCGCATGGGACAGGACAATGAAGACTGTTGTAACAGCACTATGTCACATGAGACAGGACAATGAAGACTGTTGTAACAGTACTATATTGCACAAGACAGGACAATGAAGACTGTTGTAACAGTACTATATTGCACAAGACAGGACAATGAAGACTGTTGTAACAGTACTATGTCGCACGGGACAGGACAATGAAGACTGTTGTAACAGTACTATGTTGCATGGGACAGGACAATGAAGACTGTTGTAACAGTACTATGTCACACGAGACAGGACAATGAAGACTGTTGTAACAGTACTATGTCGTACGAGTCAGGACAATGAAGACTGTTGTAACAGCATTATGTTGAATGAGACAGGACAAGCTGACAAAACCTTGGATAAAAAATAAAATAAAAAAAGAATCAACAAACACAGGAGTTAATTAGTGCTAAAAAAAAAAACATGTCACACAAGTAGTAGTAGAAATTGGATTTTAATGTCCTGTCAACCACACAGGGTCACCTCAGGACAGTCAAACTAAGACTGGGGTCACCTGTTGTAACTCTCACCTGGCATGAGAGTAAATACAAGGTACACAAATTCCACCAGAGGTACATCCTTCAATGAGAGTAAATACAAGGTACACAAATTCCACCAGAGGTACATCCTTCAATGAGAGTAAATACAAGGTACACAAATTCCACCAGAGGTACATCCTTCAATGAGAGTAAATACAAGGTACACAAATTCCACCAGAGGTACATCCTTCAATGAGAGTAAATACAAGGTACACAAATTCCACCAGAGGTACATCCTTCAATGAGAGTAAATACAAGGTATACAAATTCCACCAGAGGTATTCCACCAGAGGTACATCCATCAATGAGAGTAAATACAAGGTACACAAATTCCACCAGAGGTACATCCTTCAATGAGAGTAAATACAAGGTACACAAATTCCACCAGAGGTACATCCTTCAAGCCCAGCTACAAAACTTGGTTCATTTCACACAAGGACTTACAGCAAAAAGATATTTGAAATCAATGACAAAGCAATATTTTACCCACTTGCGTAAAAGGAGGAAACATTAAATCTTAAAAGCAATGGCTTGCGGACCTTTAGGAGCAGGAAGTTTTCAGTCCAGTAATAAGATAAGAATGTTTATTGTCTATGCTAAACTCATACACAGAAATTTGTCTCTTGTCTGCACATCATGCAACATCAAACTCTAATTAACACACACACACACACACACACACACACACACACACACACACACACACACACACACACACACACACACACACACACACACACACACCAAACAAACAAAAAACAACTGCACCCACAACAATCCAGTCTTCAAACTGACAAGTTCATTACTCTACAGAAGAACACACCACAATAATTAATGAAAACTCAAGTCATATGTAAGTGGACCTTGTGACACATTGTTCCCCCAAATCCCGCCACACATGAGACAGGCTACGCTTGCACGTGCAGCAATGCTCACAAATTTCCCTGCATTGAATGCACAACTGCAGGTGAGAGAACTTCAAGAAGCAGACAACAGGACAGTCCAGAAATGAGGTGTCAGAGAAAAACACAGGAGTTTTGCAGTTTTGCATGGCAGAAGCTGTAAGAAGCGCAATGTTGGAGAGTTAGACAAATGTTTGGGAGGTACAGATAAAGGTCCTGGAAAATGCTGAAGAAACCAATGAAGAACACAAAGTAATGCTGACCAGGTTGGAGGTACACATTTGCCAACAAGGTAGCACTGGACAACAGCAACACAAGTCATGGACTTTTCCAGTCTGGTGCTATCAAATGATATGTACACTAGATGCCCTTTCTCTTTAAATACAGAACAGCAAACGTAATGCAGATATAATAATTTAAAAGGTATAAACCTGCACATTTTAGTGATCAGTGTGGAGATATACAATGATATAATGATACAATGATAAATACATTCAATACTCATGTATAACAAACAAATCAATGATGCAAGTTCATAATAAGTATATTTGAAAACATTACCATCTAAAACCCTGTTCACATGACACATTGATTCAGACACACCAGTGCTGTTCCTGTTTCCTATTAAGACAACTGAAAAATACACTAGCTATGTGATCCAGTGCATGTCTATGCTAGTTTTCACCCCTATAAGTATAAAGTAATAAGGGCACTTGTCAGTGTATAAAAGGCAAACAAGACCAAAGGTTAAGCAGTTAAATATATGATGCTCAATCAATTGAAACCAAAGGACAATTTTGCTACATTATGTATATTAACAAAAACAAGTTTTAACATCTTAAAAACATGCATATTTTCGACTGAAACATCATGCTACAACTTAGTTTTTAAACACCCACCCACACACACACCCACACACACACATACAGTAACACAAATATTTATTCAATAACAACCAAAAGGTTGACTATCTTATGTATTGTTTATTTGCTCAATTCTGCTTTAATATGTCATATCACAGCTTTGGCAAAGTGCTTTCCACAACAACAAAAAATTGTAAGACTTTCATGCATTCTCACATGGGGCAAGTTTTCAAAATGAACATTTCTGGTTAGCTTTAAGTAGTCTTGAAGAAACTGCATCTGCATGGCAGGTAATGGAATTTTAACAAATACACACACAAATATACAACAATAAGACTGTTAGACACAGTGAGTGCCACTGTCTCAAAACATCCCAAGACACTGTAGTATAAAACTGCTGCAAAATATGTTCAAGTATCACAGACAGGTTACATTACTTACTGAGTGGGAACAATTCAATATAAACAAGTAAGTAACTTGGTCTTTTATGCCCAGTCAACCAGCATGGTGATGAAACAAACAAAAAAAATGTTAGTATAAAAATATAACAGTACAAAACAGTGTAAACGTGTGCCTTAGGAGTACCAAAGCACAGGCTCTTGAGACGGTGGGAGAAAAACAAAAGCATAAAAATATAACAGTACAGAACAGTGTAAATGTGTGCCTTAGGAGTACCAAAATGATATGTGTTAGCACAGGCTCTTGAGACGGTGGGAGAAAAACAAAAGTATAAAAATATAACAGTACAGAACAGCGTAAACGTGTGCCTTAGGAATACCAAAATGATATGTGTTAGCACAGGCTCTTGAGACAGAGAACCTGTGGTGAGAGAAGAACACTGCTCTTCCAACAGTCAGACCCGTGCTTCTAAAAAATATCAACAGAACTTTTGTCAACACATAAAAGCAGCAACAATTAAAACATTTAATTTCTGTCACAAAGAAACTCAGTCAAGAAAACAAAAATGGAATAACATTTAAAAGCAAAGTATTTATACAACCAGATTACACCTCTGTAGACCACAAAATCAAAAAACCATGTCCCATGGCTTGGGAAATGTAACAAAATGTTCTGAAAGTTTTCAGAAAAGAAACCACCCTGAGAGACAATGTCGCATACCCTCACACAGACAGCAAATGGCATGCATGGAATAATGGAGGTTAATTTTTTTTAAATAATATCTATTTAAAAAAATTTACAGTGCATTCACTGCATCCACAACCCACAGTTGTAATACTGCTGTCATGTTGTGACTACACCATCCTTAACTGTATACCTTACCTTATACCTGGATAAAAATAATTCTTTTTAAAATGGACGGATAATAAACATTCTAAAACTGGGAATTAAACATATGCAGTACGTGTCCAATATATATCAAATTTCAAACCTCCATAGCAAGGCTAAGATCTGGCCAGGGCCAAGATTTAGATTTTTCACCCAGTCGTCAGCAATCATCATTCTGATTATTCTGCTGTGAATATGGAGTATGTTTATTTGCGATTTCCATACCGGTTAGTCTGCTGGACTACACAGTATGTGTATTCGTGTTTTCCATACTGATTATTCTGCTATGATTATGCAGTACGTGTATTTGTGGTTTCCATACTGATGATTCTGCTATGACTATGCAGTATATTTGTGTTTTCCATACTGATGATTCTGCTATGAGTATGCAGTATGTGTATTTGTGTTTTCCATACTGATTATTCTGCTGTGACTATGCAGCACATGTATTTGTGTTTTCAATGCTGATGCTCCAATAGGCCTCCTTTTCACAAACTGTGCACATGGGATCTTTAATGTGTACATGGGATCTTAGTGTGCGCAGGAGATCTTTAACCCCTTCACTGCCCCAGCCTGTAAATTTACGGGTTAAAAGATGCATGGACACACCTGCAAACAGTGTATTTTCTGGTCCTATAACACATCTACTTTCAATGCTATGCATCTTGATGAAAATCCTTTCACATGCTAGTGCCAAGATTAAGACAAAATGGCTTAAGGATTTCAAATTTTGCACTTTTATTGGTCATTTTCAAATGCCATCGTGGCAGTGAAGGGGTTGATAAGTACCTGGGATCTTTCTTGGCATATGAGATCTTTAATGTGCACAGTGATCTGCCTCCTGTGCCTCTGAAGGCAAGACAAGCATAGCAAGTTTGCAAAACAGCTTTACCAACTGTAATAACAGAGAGACAGTTTTTTCCCCATCACACTCTGGCTCACAGTCATGCATCACCATTGCAAGTCTGGTCACAAAAGGTTGGGCAACTTCTGGAGAAAGCCCGGACATATGGAAGAGAACAGACAAACACAAACAGACAGACAAACACAAACACAGACAGACAAACACAGACAGACAGACAAACACAAACAAACAGATAGACAGATGGACACAGTGATTCCAGTTTACTCCCCAAATTCTGTTAGGGAATCTAACAATGGCAAGCATGCTCTCTACTACTTCAATCTGAGCATGGACTGTCTAAGTAAACTTGGTGCTTAACATCCACAGAAACCATAAGGCTTATTAGGGACGGGCGGACTGTCTTTTCCTGATGAAAGATATATAATCTGAGCATGGATTGTCTTTTCCTGATGAAAGATATATAATCTGAGCATGGATTTTTTTTTCCTGATGAAAGATATATAATCTGAGCATGGATTGTCTTTTCCTGATGAAAGATATATAAACTGAGCATGGATTGTCTTTTCCTGATGAAAGATCACAATGATATTGGTATGGATTGTCTTTTCTTGATGCCAGATCTCTCATCCGTAGCAAGTCTTGACACTGGGACTGGTGAAGACAAAGGCAGCCACTACTCAGGTACGAAAACATATTGCTGCTCAAGTCTGATCAGTTTCATCCAGCAGTTTCAATAGCATAGTGACCTAGCCTTACTATCACTGATCAGTAAGCCAGCATTACTGTCACTGACTCAGTGACTGAACCTTACTATCACTGACTCAGTACACCAGCATGACTGTCACTGACTCAGTACACCAGCACTACTATCACTGACTCAGTACACCAGCACTACTATCACTGACTCAGTACACCTAAAAATATTTACTGACTCAGTACACCAGCAATACTATCACTGACTCAGTACACCAGCAATACTATCACTACTATCACTGACTCAGTACACCAGCATGACTGTCACTGACTCAGTACACCAGCACTACTATCACTGACTCAGTACACCAGCAATACTATCACTACTATCACTGACTCAGTAAACCAGCATGACTGTCACTGACTCAGTACACCAGCACTACTATCACTGACTCAGTACACCAGCAATACCAGCATGACTGTCACTGACTCAGTACACCAGCACTACTATCACTGACTCAGTACACCAGCAATACTATCACTACTATCACTGACTCAGTACACCAGCATGACTGTCACTGACTCAGTACACCAGCACTACTATCACTGACTCAGTACACCAGCAATACTATCACTACTATCACTGACTCAGTAAACCAGCATGACTGTCACTGACTCAGTACACCAGCACTACTATCACTGACTCAGTACACCAGCAATACTATCACTACTATCACTGACTCAGTAAACCAGCATGACTGTCACTGACTCAGTACACCAGCACTACTATCACTGACTCAGTACACCAGCAATACTATCACTACTATCACTGACTCAGTACACCAGCAATACTATCACTGACTCAGTAAACCAGCATTGCTGTCACTGACTCAGTATATGTATTGCTTTTAATATTTTAGAATCTTTGTAGAAACAACAACTCAGTGTGTGTGTGTGCGTGTATGTGTGTGTGTATGTGTGTCTGTGTTGGAAGGTGGGGGGGGGGGGGGGGGGGGGGGGGGGGGTGTGAAGGGATAGGATGAGAATAGTGATGGTTATGCTTGTGTTTATTGTACATTGTGATGTGTGCAATGCTACATGTTATTGCATACTTTTTAAGTGTTAATCTTTCACATATGTACACTGTCTCTGTTCTGTATGTGGGGCAGCCACATTTCCCTTTGAAGGAATAAAGAATTTCTCGCCTTGACTTGACTATAGCTGTCACTGGCTCAGCAAACCAGAATCACCGTCACAGACTCTGATCACCACAGACCGCTGTTCACGCCTCAGAGGTGCCGTCGTCCTTCCACACTTCCGTAACCTCCTGAACACCTGACTGCTTGCGCTTCTGACTGCGTATGAAAGCTTGCTGCTCTGCAACCGACAGCTCCAGGAGGAGGGTGAGCTGGCTGAGGCGCTGCGACATGGCAGCCGACTGGGAGGCCACTCCTTCCACCGTCTTGTTCAGCTTCTCCATCTCTTCCGACTGGCGCTGTTCCTGGGATTCGGACCTGCAGGTGACACAGAAACATCGTGTTTTTTTTTATCCACTTCTTCAGACTGGTGCTATTGTTGGGATTAGGACCTGCTCATGACACAGAAACATCAGTTTTTTTATCCACTTCTTTAGACTGGCGCCACTGCTGGGATTCGGGTCTGCACGCAACACAGAAAGATGGTTTTTTCCAGCTCTTCTGACTGGCAATCTTGCTGGGATTCGGACCTGCACCTCACACAGAAACATCAGTTTTTTCCCATTTCTTTGGAGCGGTGCTGTTGTTGGGATTTGAACCTGCATGAGACATGGAAACATCAGTCTTTTTTTATCCAGTTCTTTGGACTGGCGCTGTTGCTGGGATTCGGACCTGCACAAGACACAGAAACATCTTTTTTTCCCCATTTCTTTGGACTGATGCTGCTCCTGAGATGCTGATCAGACAGAGCTTCCTAGACCTAGCATATAAATACAATGCAGGCAGAAACCTAGCATATGCAGTAAGTACGTAACTTGGTGTTTTACGCCCAGTCAACCATTGCGGATATATCAGGGCAACAAGCATATGCAAGCCCATACAAATACATCATATGCACCCACATACACATGCAGCCAAACTCTCCCTCTCTCTCTCTTTCTTTCTTTCTCTCTCTCTCTCTCTTTCTTTCTCTCTCCTCCACACACACACACACACACACACACACACACACACACACACACAAATAACAGACACACACAACAACACACACACAAACACACACACAAACAGACACACACACACACACAGCAACACAACATAACACACACACACACACACACAAATACACATGCACACACAACATGCACACACACACAATCATGCACACACAAATATGCACATCACACACATCACACCCCCCCCCCCCACACCCACAACAAGAACAAGCACAACACCTGAGTGGTACAGCAGTGACAAGAGGGGAGCGCTCCATGAGTTCCCTCTCCCTCTGCAGCTCCGCCACAGTCCCGTTACCGCCAGAGTCATACTGAGCCGGCGGAAGCAAGGACTGCCTGGCGTGCTCTTGCTGCTGGATGGAGTCCTTGATCATCTGCAGCTCCTCCATCACCGTGTCCAGTCTGACAGTGCAACAGAACACACACAAGTCAGATTAGCCCCCAAAATGTCCAGTGAGGCGTACACACACACATGCACACATGCCCATGAGCACACAAATGTACACACACATGCACACCCACACCCACACACATGCACACAATGTATACACACATGTACACACGCACACACATGTACATGCATGCACACACATATGCACACACACACATACATGTGCATGCACGTGCACACACACACACAAACTGAGAGTTGACACTCTCAATTATATATATCTTAAGAATGTCCTCCCTCTTCCAGCGTGCTCCAAAGCAATGGAATTTACTCCCTCCTGACATCCGTCACATTCAGTCCTCACATGCCCTCTACAAACAGTGCCACAACAAGTGATATCAAAGTCTGTATTCTTACTTCCCTCCCACCCCTCCCTCACTCATCACTACTTTCCTTCTGTGCACCCGCATGTGTGTGTGTGTGTGTGTGTGTGTGTGTGTGTGTGTGTGTGTGTGTGTGTGTGTGTGTGTGTGTGTGTGTGTGTGTGTGTGTGTGCGCGCACTCATGTGTGAATGTGCATGCATGCATGCATGTGAGTGTGGTGTGCAAGTAATACAATATTATGACTATATAATTATTATTTCTGAGGTTTTAATGTATACGATTTTGCTGATCTTGTAAAGCATGGTGTGCTAACTCTTGCCGGTGAGATACAGCATTACAAAAATGACCACTACTGTTATCAATTACACACAGCCTGACCCTGAAACTCTTGTGAGTTCTGTCATCTTTGTGCTAGCATGTACAAAGGACAGTAGTTCAGAGGGCTACCCATCATGTACAAAAGACAATGGTTCAGAGGGCTACTCATCGTGTACAAAAGATAATGCTTCAGAGGGCTACCCATCGTGTACAAAAGACAATGGTTCAGAGGGCTACCCATCGTGTACAAAAGACAATGGTTCAGAGGGCTACCCATCAATGTACAAAAGACAATGGTTCAGAGGGCTACCCATCGTGTACAAAAGACAATGGTTCAGAGGGCTACCCATCATGTACAAAAGACAATGGTTCACAGGGCTACCCACCATGTTCAAATTCGAGTTCGAGTACAAAAGACAGTGGTTCACAGGGCTACCCATCATGTACAAAAGAGAGTGGTTCACAGGGCTACCCATCATGTACAAAAGACAATGGTTCAGAGGGCTACTCATCATGTACAAAAGACAATGGTTCAGAGGGCTACCCATCGTGTACAAAAGACTATGGTTCAGAGGGCTACCCATCGTGTACAAAAGACAATGGTTCGCAGGGCTACCCACCCAACATGTACAAAAGACAGTGGTTCAAAGGGCTACCCATCAGAGGGCTACCCATCATATACAAAAGACAGCGGTTCACAGGGTTACCCACCATGTACAAAAGACAGTGGTTCACAGGGCTACCCACCTCTTTGCAGTGTTCTTCACTCGACTGTCAAGCGTGAGTTTAAGCTGCTGTTTGGAGATGGACAGGTGATGCTCCATGGCACTCTTCTCAAACATGGTCAGGCGGTTCTGCTCCTGCGGGTCCAGCTCCCATCCTGAAGAATCAGCGAACACCAAAATGAACACCTCAGTGAAAGAGGTTTGTTTTCCTCGTTATTTTGATGCCTACCATCCACAGAGACTATATAATTACGGTCTACCGTCTATTAGGGACAGGGGACAGGAGGGGATCAGGAGTCTATGATTAGTTCGTCTCAGCACTCTCAAAGACCGAGCAGACCATCAGCCACGACCACAACAACAGTGTTAAGGAGGTGGGAACAATGCCAGTGTGAAGCAGCTTGTGTACTCCACTAATTGCTGTTTCAACAGCTGCGCGGAACAACAGAGTCACAAAGGCAGAGTCCTGAAAACCAGCTGTTGAAACCTGAAGTGAAGGACAGGTCTGATTCACTGTGAGAGCCCAGCCCCACCTCCCTGTTCTGATCACTCCTGGGCTCTATTCAAAGGGTTACAACTGAACAGCTTTTAGTAAGACACGACAACAATGTCCATATTAATCCTCTGCATGCTCCGATCTCTTTTTCTTTTCTTTTTCATTTTTTCCTGAATACTAAGTCTTTCTGAGCGCTGGCAGTCCAGTTTCTTTCAGATTTTGTACATCATCTCACTCAGTAACAATAACAAAAACGTGAATATTTGAAGCGCATCATCTCCGATGAGCCCAAAGTGCTGTTGAGCAGGAACCTGACTGAAGCCAGCTGCTGATGCAAGCTACTTGATGTGCAGTTACTGCCCTACTGCTTCTTATCATAATTGCTTATCCCTTTACAATCATGGTAATAAGACTTTTTTCGTTTGTTTTTGCTTTGGTTAAGGATACATAAACGGAATTTTACCCAAGAGAAGGGGCAGAATGAACCAGACTATCTGGAGAGAGAAAAATCAACAACCCAACAGCCAGCCCCTAAATCAGCATCACATATCTGAGGTAAATATTCGCCACTTCTCACTAAGCTTAAAGGGTTCCGAAGAGAGATGCACATTGCCCTGAAAATGTGTAAATATTTCCAGCTGCAGGCTTCATTCCATTCCTCTATCAACACTGATACAATGGGGGTACTTGCCCCTTCAAATCACAGCTCCTCAGGAGGCAGCCATATTGGATCACTCTTTACCAATGAAGAACCCGAAAAGGTTAGCTCGTGACATGTTCAATACTTTTGCCACACATTCCAACCTTGTTCATGACATCACTGATACAGACCGCTGGGCACACAAAACAGCAGCACTCATGGTCATTTTTCCGTGACTTTCAAACTTCGAATTTTAACGAACAGGACCAGAAATGTCATCCTGTTCCTGTCGCTAGGGCCCACAACACTTCCACCCTTCGGTTCCCCTTTAAACCCTCGCCTGCCAACACCGGTGGTAAGTCTGCCTGGTCAAAACAGGCTTAGCTCCAACCAGCTGAACTACCAGCTGACACAGTAGTAGCCTGCAGCCTCCCCCTCCCCCACCCCCCCTCCCACCACCACTACCCGCCTCTACCCTTCCCCAACCCCTCCCCACCCACCCCACTCAGGCACAGTGTACTCACGGAAGGAGTTCGGCCTCTTGCCCTTCTTGGTCTTTTTGTAGACGATCCATCGCAGCAGACGGAAGATGTGGTTGATGACGATGATGGGAGGAACGAGCGAGGGCCGATCGAAATACTCCGACACCAGAGACAGACGATAGTAGCGCCACACCTTGGTGGAGTTGTCTTGGACCGTCTGAAAAGTGTAGCTGAAACCAAAAATAACCCCAAAAAGATATATATTTCAGCAAATTGCGGTGATGACCAACAAGTTAGGCTACTGGCACATGACAGAAGTGCAAACAGTGATGCCTGGACAGTCATTTCCTTTGATTTCAAAACTTTGCTTCTTTGGACTGGCGCTGCTCCCGAGATGCTGACCAAACAGAGCTTCCTACACCTAGCATATAAATATACTGCAGGCAGAAACCTTTGCTTCTTCAGCTGAGTGAGCGCTATCAGCTAGTCGATTATTTTGTCGCTGGTGCTGGGCTGCATTGCTTGAAAAAATACACACAAACAAAAACAGGAGGCAGCTAATGTAGGCTCTCCTGGTCCTTGTCATCTTTGGAAACTGCAAGCTGGTCGCTGCTGCCTCTGGTAACAACTAGTTCATTTCCTTAAATATGGTATCTTTGCACTCAGGAAAGCCCATATGTGCTCCACCCTATCTTTCAGAAGTTTCCCCAGCATTGCCTTTAAAACAGTTCCAATGTCTGCTTGATCTTTGATAATGCTCCTTTCTCATCCTTTCAAGGAACACTGTCGAGTGCTTCCCCTTTCTACTGCCTTCCCTTCCAGGTGATGGGGTGGCGTCTTTTGTTTTGTGCCTGCGTTAGTGTCTCAAGCTCCTCAACACCTCAGATCTTCTGAGATGCAAGCCATGCATGATGGTTGATTTGCCTGCGAGTCTATCTGCTCAGTCATCATTGAATGGCCAGCAGAATGTGGACAAATTTATTTGTCTTTTATGCATAAACTGTAGTCTTACTAAAGGATATGATACCACTGATCACCTTGAGGACAAAGGCGTAAAAAGAGGAAACATTTGACGATAGGTGTAAAAAGAGGAAACATCTGATGATCTTCCATGAGAGATCAAAAACGGGCTTATCGTCAGTCAGACCAACACCAAAACTGTTTCAAATGCAGCACTGGGGAAACTTCCAAGAGGCAGGGTGGAGCACATATGGGCTTTCCCATGCACACAGACACCATCTTGAACTGAAAGGAGGTGAACCATGGTTACCTGAACATGGCAATCAGGAGGTTGACCAGCAGGATGTTCGTGAGAATCATGTAAACGGCAAGCAGCATTGGCACAATGGCATTCTCTGTTGGACAGCGCTTGAATGGATCCTCACGCCAGATCGTCTCATTGCGAGTGCAGCTACCCACATCCTCACCTGTGGTTTAAAACATGAAAAAAATGTTACAACTAAATTGCTTTGTGGATCAAGGCAAATATTTACATCGTACACAACCCTATCTTATGTCCTCAATGCTTTGTCCTAGACTAAAAACTCAGGAATCCAGGCAAATATTTACATTGTACACAACAAGGCAAATATTTACATCGTACACAACAAGGCAAATATTTACATCGTACACAACCCTTAGTCCTCAATGCTTTGTCCTAGACTAAAAACTCAGGAATCAAGGCAAATATTTACATCGTACACAACCCTATCTTATGTCCTCAATGCCTTTTTCCTAGACTAAAAACTCAGGAATCAAGGCAAATATTTACATCGTACACAACCCTATCTTATGTCCTCAATGCTTTGTCCTAGACTAAAAACTCAGGAATCAAGGCAAATATTTACATCGTGCACAACCCTATCTTATGTCCTCAATGCTTTGTCCTAGACTAAAAACTCAGGAATCAAGGCAAATATTTACATCGTGCACAACCCTATCTTATGTCCTCAATGCTTTGTCCTAGACTAAAAACTCAGGAATCCAGGCAAATATTTACATCTACACAACCCTATCTTATGTCCTCAATGCTTTGTCCTAGACTAAAAACTCAGGAATCAAGGCAAATATTTACATCGTGCACAACCCTATCTTATGTCCTCAATGCTTTGTCCTAGACTAAAAACTCAGGAATCCAGGCAAATATTTACATCGTGCACAACCCTATCTTATGTCCTCAATGCTTTGTCCTAGACTAAAAACTCAGGAATCCAGGCAAATATTTACATCATACACAACCCTATCTTATGGCCTCAATGCTTTGTCCTAGACTAAAAACTCAGGAATCAAGGCAAATATTTACATCATACACAACCCTATCTTATGTCCTCAAGGCTTTGTCCTAGACTAAAAACTCACTTCTTGTCTGCACCATATTTTGTCCTGAGACTAAAACCCATTCTCCTGTGAATGTAATATTTTGTCCTGGACTTAAAACGAGCTCTTGTGCTTACAATATTTTGTACCAGACTAAAATTCCACCTCTTATGTTTACAACATTTTGTCCTAGACTAAAATCTCACCACACCACTTGTGTTTGCAATATTTTGCCCTGGACTAAAAAATGCACCTCATCTTTGCAATATTTTTTGTCCTGGACTGAACACCCACCTCTTGTATTTGCAATATTTTGCCCTGGACTTAATATCAACCTCTTGTGTTTGCAATATTTTGTCGCAACAAAAGTTTTGTCGCAACAAAAATATGTTTGTTGCAACAAAACTTTTGTCACGGCAAAAGATGTGTTTTGTCACGACAAACACATTTTTGTCACGACAAACACTTGTTTGTCATGACAAAACTTTTGTCATGACAAAAATTACACTTGTGGCTGTTCCCGCCAATGATAGATCTTTGCCATGCTTAGGTGATCTGACGCTAGAGGCCCACCTTTCATGTCCTCCAGAAAGAGCTCCCCGTACATCTGGAAGTAGGGGAAGTACAGGACGTTCACCAGGATGCTCCAGCTGGCAGGCGTCTGGGGGAACATGTTGGCGTGGTAGGCCACGCCAAAGCTGACCACAAACACCAGCAGGATGAAGAAGAAGAACATGAGGTCTGTCAGCTGAAACACAGCAGCACCAGTTCACCTTGAATACTTTATTATAGACATATATATATATATATATATATCCTGCAGGACTGCCCAAACCCTCCACCACTGAGAAAGAACTGGTGGACAGAGGCACAACGAATCCCACATTCACCACAAAAGATTTCTTGCCTTTAAATCATCGAACCACCAAGCCCCTTCCTGTCTCTCTGATCTCATCCAGCCGTGTGTTCCATCTCGCAAGCTCCACTCGTCTGCCGGTACTCAACCCCTTCATCTTTCATCTGCTCACCTCAACTCTTCTGGTTGGTGTGCCTTCTTCTATCAAGCGCCATTACTCTGGAACAATCTACCCTACTCTCTCTGACACTCTTCTTCTACAGCGACATTCACATCTGCCCTCAAGACCCATCTTTTCTCCTCTGGACTCTGAATGCCTTGCCTGTACGCACGCAGTTGTGTGTGTGCGTGCAGTTGTATTGATAGAAAAGCTGCTGCATGAACAGCTGCTGCGTCGATATGATAGAACAGCTGCAGCTGCTGCATCAATACTGATAGAACAGCTGCTGCATGAACAACTGCATCAATATTGATAGAACAGCTGCAGCTGCTGCATCAATACTGATAGAACAGCTGCTGCATCAATATTGATAGAACAGCTGCAGCTGCTGCATCAGTACTGATAGAACAGCTGCTGCATGAACAGCTGCTGCATCAATATTGATAGAACAGCTGCAGCTGCTGCATCAGTACTGATAGAACAGCTGTCACATCAATATTAATAGAACAGCTGCTGCAACAATACTGACAGAACAGCTAGCTGCTGCATCAATACTGATAGAACGGCTGCTGCATCAAAACTGAAGGAACAACTGTGGCAACAACAATAACAAAACAGCCAAACCGAACCTGCTGGTGGAAATATTTGCACATGTATACTAAAAAAAAAATCCAGGCCAAAATGTGCCCCTTCATTTCAGTTCCAAATCTCCTTTAATACCCAAGGCTCCTCCACTGACCATTTTGCGAATCATGATGACCTTGGGCCCCATGTTCTTCTCGGCGTAGAAGTACTGCATGAAACGCAGGAAGAACATGGCCAGGGTGATGCTGTAGGTGATGCGCGCCCACACAAAACTCTCCCCTGACAGCTGGTAGCGCAGGACGATGGAGAGAATAAACAGGGCATACATGGTGGCGTCGAAGCGGTTCCAGAGGTTGCTGAACCAGCTGCGGAACTTGTACTTCAAGGAATGCTGATCTCGTATGAACAGCTGCACACAAAAAGAAGATGAAGTGAGATGCTGAACTCTCTGGCCAATGCTGGCATTTATTTCAAGTTTTGTTTGTTTGTTTGTTTTTTGCTGTGGTAAGTACACACAGAATGGTAGCAATCGGCAAGATTCATAGAGCATTACTGGGGCCAAAGCGGCACTGAAAATGTAGAAAATTTGCAAATGTTTCCATTCATTTCACATTTGTTCTATCCTTATTTATACAAAAGAGGTCATTTTTTGCTTCTAAAATTTGAACTCCTCAGTGTACAGTCATGCAGGTTTGTCTTTACCCAGAAGAACAGAGAATAGGTTGGCTGGTCATCTAACAGATGCAATTTGGAAATTGGTTTTTAATGTCCAGCAGTCAACCATGATGGTTCTATCAGGACAAATGCATTGGACACTTGTACTGCATGTCAGCCTTGTTCATGTAACATTTGTGTTGCATGTCAGCCTTGTTCATGTAACTCTTGTGTCACGTGTCAGCCGTCTTCATGTAACAAACACTTGTGTCACATGTCAGCCTTCTTCATGTAACACTTGTGTCACGTGTCAGCCTTGTTCATGTAACAAACACTTGTGTCGCATGTCAGCCTTCTTCATATAACACTTGTGTTGCATGTCAGCCTTCTTCATGTAACTCTTGTGTCATGTGTCAGCCTTCTTCATGTAACAAACACTTGTGTCGCATGTCAGCCTTCTTCATGTAACACTTGTGTTGCATGTCACCCTGTTTCATGTAACTCTTGTGTCACGTGTCAGCCTTGTTCATGTAACAAACACTTGTGTCGCATGTCAGCCTTCTTCATGTAACACTTGTGTCGCATGTCAGCCTTCTTCATGTAACTCTTGTGTCATGTTCACCTTCTTTATGTAACAAACACTTGTCGCATGTCAGCCTTCTTCATGTAACACTTGTGTCGCATGTCACCCTGCTTCATGTAACTCTTGTGTCACGTGTCAGCCTTGTTCATGTAACAAACACTTGTGTCGCATGTCAGCCTTCTTCATGTAACACTTGTGTCGCATGTCACCCTGCTTCATGTAACTCTTGTGTCACGTGTCAGCCTTGTTCATGTAACAAACACTTGTGTCGCACGTCAGCCTTCTTCATGTAACACTTGTGTCGCATGTCAGCCTTGTTCATTTCACAGACACTTGTGTCACATGTCAGCCTTGTTCATGTAACAGACACTTGCGCTCTTTCATGTCTGTGTCAGATACAGCTGCCTGTCTGTCTAATCTCTTTCAGACCTGTATCAGATACAGCTACCTACCTATTTTCTGAAAGGCCCATGTCAAGTACAGCTGCCTACCTGCCTGCTCTCTGTGTCAGGTAAACTATCCACCTTTCTGACCTCTCAAAGACCCACATTAGGTAAATGACCAACCTGTCTGACCTCTCAAAGATCCATGTCAAGTAAATGACCTACCTGTCTGACCTCTCAGACCCATGTCAGGTAAATGACCTACCCATCTGACCTCTCAAAGACCCATGTCAGGTAAATGACCTACCTGTCTAATCTCCTCCAGGACCATGGTGCTGCACCATACCCACGTCAGGTACTCCTCGAGGGATGGCGAGTCTTTCTCATTCGTTGGTGCCAGCTGCACCAGGACGAAGTAGCTGAAGAGGCCGGTGAAGACCATGTAGGACAGCTGAAACACCACCAGCCCAATGCCCACAACCATCAACATTCAGTCTCACTGTTTCAAATGATCAGGTGTGTCGTGTGAAAGTGTGAATGGATGCAAGCATGCATGCGCACACACACACACACACACACACACACACACACACACACACACACACACACACACACACACACAGATGCACACACACACATGCCCACACACACATATTCCCACTCACACATGCACAAACATCCACACACATACACAGCCATCTACATTCACATACACAAGCATGCCCACAAACACACACATGCATGCCCATGCACAAACACACACACACACACACACACACACACACACACACACACACATACACCATATATTCCCACTCATATACAAACATCCACACACAGATACACATACATAGATTTACACTCACATACACAAGCATGCACACACACACACACACACGCATGCACACAATGTATGCATGCACACATGCACACAACGCACACACGAACATCCACACACAGATACACATACATCTACACTCACATACACAAGCATGCCTGCACACACACACGCACACACACATGCATGCACACAAACAGTGTACGCATTCACACATGCACACACCCACACACACACACGCATCCACACACAGATAAACATACATCCATATTCCCCCAACACTCACACACACACACACACACACACACACACACACACACACACACACACACACACACACACACATGCACACTCCCTCACAATGTTGGCGAAGAACTTGGTCACAGGAGCCTGGTAGAAGTAGTAGATGGCGGAGACAATGTTGATGTTGTCCGTGGTGAAATCAAACAGGTTCACCTTCCTGAACTTGGTCGCCAAGGAGCGGTCTCTCCGTCGAGTCTGCGATCGCACAAAGCCCAGACCATCCCCATCTGCATCGGGGAGACCGTGGGGTCCCACACGGTTTTTGTGCTGCGGGGATCGGCCCGGGGAAGTGGGCTTGCCATCTTCAGCTATTTCCACTTCCGGGATGAAGTCATTCTCCTCTTCGTTTTTGTCTTTGGGATCGACGGTGAATTTGATGAAGGGCACCAGGATGGGGAGCAAGGCACAGATCAAAATCTGCGCAGAAAACATCACCTTATCGTCATCTCTCAGAACTCGGCTGCACAGCCACGCGTTATGTGCTTCCGCTTTTGTTTTCAGTTTTCTGCCTTTTGACTGGACACTGATACTACATCACAAATCGGCTCAGCCAAAAGCAGACAAGTATCTTACATCTAATTCTTTTACTGTTTAACTGTTTTCTAAGTGTTGTTTGTCACTTGAAATGGGGGCGTAGCCCAGAAATGTGCATGTTGCGTTTGACCAAACGCAACATGCACAATGAACAGCGTTCTTTTTAACGCTGCGTGCGTTTGGATCTTTTTTTGCTTTTTGTTTTGACATATGGGGGGGCCTGAGCTTAACCTTAAAACAGTTTTCTTTTTTAAATTTCAGTTTGGTTTGGAGTACTCTACAAGTCCAGCTGCAATGCCAGAACTACACTGCAGGCTGTTTCACACCAGCCAGCGAAGAGCTGAAACACACCTGCTCTCAGAAATTATATATTTCATGATGATTGCTTTTATATAGCGATATTATCCGCTCTCTCGAGCAGACTCACTGCGCTCGCATGTGATTCTACATGAATGACTAGCTTTTCATGGCACGTTTTTGAACATCCACTGAAGTGGTGTACTTACAGTGCTGGCATGGCTGGTGCCACATGAAACTGCTGCCATCTCGGCGCAAGTTCTGTGTACACCATACATGATACAACCATGCACCATGTCACTTCATGCAAAGCCACATATGTAAGCATACATAATTTGCCATATATGTTGTGGCAGTTTTTGACTGTATCTGAAGATGCTGGGGAGCCATAGGTAATAATAAGGGGGCGGGGTGTCTGGCACAGCACAAACAAATTTAGCTGACTGCCAGACACAGGTTATTTCTTAGCACAACAGCAGCAATTTTGACATGAGACCTCGCGTTGTGTTTACTGAAATATGTGGTTTGGCCCTGAAATGTGTTCAAACTGCGCACTGAAGATATGTTGACTAGTTTTTCTTCTTCCTTTTTTTTTTTTTTTTTTGGGGGGGGGGGGTGCAGGGGGCAAGCCATGTGTTACAAGTGACCCTGTTGCTTGTGCTCAAGTGCCTCATGGCCAGCCACCTTCAACATGTTGTGCATGCACAGTACAGTAATTAATCAGTGTCCTCAGTCGTTTTCCCATTCCTCCACTCTGTTAATCAGTTGATTAAATTGTATACCTTCACCTCTGATGTGTTTAGCATTTTCTTCCTAAACAGTGATCAGCTTCCTCATTCATTTACCTGTTCCCCTGTTCAGTTCATCAATTTATCAAAACGTATACCTTCACCTCTGATGTGTAGCATTTTCTTCCTGAACAGTGATCAGCTTCCTCATTCATTTACCTGTTCCTCTGTTCATCATTTTATCAAAATGTATACCTTCACCTCTGATGTGTAGCATTTTCTGTACAAACAATAATTAATCAGTGTCCTCACTGATTCACCCATTCCTCTGTTCTGTTCATCAATTTATCAAATTGCAAACCTTCATCTGTGATGTGTGTAGATACAATACAATAATACTTTATTAATCCTTAAAATCAATATCAATACACTACAATACAATACAATAATACTTTATTAATCCTTAAAAAGGAAATTCAGTTGTCTGCCTTTGACAAACAATAACAAGTACATAAAAACGTAATTAAATACTACACATTTTCACTCGCTTAATTAGAATAAAAAGCTTAATAAAATCAAGTGAATAAACAGCAAGAACATTGCAATCACACTGACAATGGTGCCCGCATCGTTCACACACACTTCACGCCGTGTCTACAGCACAAACAGTAATTAATCAGCATCCTAATTCATTCACCATTTTTCTTTTCAGTTAATTAATTAAATTACACACCTTCATCTCTGATGTGTAGAGTGCCATCCGTCCCTTCCAGATGGAGGTCAGCTTGGTCTGACAGGCCGAGTGTTCAGCGAAGTCCATGAGCTCGTAGGACTCGGCCATCTTGAAGAGCGTGACCTTCCCCCAGTGCTTCAGCTCCCGCACCAGCAGGCGATGCGTCAGCTGCTTGTCGCGACTGTAGCACTCCGACAGCACGCTCACCGCCCACCCCTCACACTCACTGCAACACAAACACCCATCAACACCACTGCAGAACTCTGACAGCACACCTATCACCCACTGCAGTACTAACACCCATCAACACCACTGCAGCACTCTGACAGCACACCCACCACCCACTGCAACACAAACACCCATCAACACCACTGCAGCACACCCACCACCCACTGCAACACAAACACCCATCAACACCACTGCAGCACCCCTGACACACACCCACCACCCACTGCAACACAAACACCCATCAACACCACTGCAGCACACCCACCACCCACTGCAACACACCCATCAACACCACTGCAGCACTCTGACAGCACACCCACCACCCACTGCAATACAAACACCCATCAACACCACTGCAGCACTCTGACAGCACACCCACCACCCACTGCAACACAAACACCCATCAACACCACTGCAGCACTCTGACAGCACACCCACTACCCACTGCAACAAACACCCATCAACACCACTGCAGCACACCCACCACCCACTGCAACACAAACACCCATCAACACCACTGCAGCACTCTGACAGCACACCCACCACCCAATACCACTGCAGCATTCTGACTGACAGCACGCCAGCCACCCACCCCTCACACTCACTGCAACACAAACACCCATCAACACCACTGTAGCACTCACCACCCACCACCCACACTCACTAACACCCATCAACACCACTGTAGCACTCACCACCCACCCCTCACACTCACTAACACCCATCAACACCACTGTAGCACTCACCACCCACCCCTCACACCCACTGCAACCCACCAACACCACTGTAGCACTCACCACCCACCCCTCACACCACTGAACCCATCAACACCACTGTAGCAGACCCACCACCCACCCCTCACACCCACTGCAACCCATCAACACCACTGTAGCACTCCACCCACCCTCCACCCACTCAACCCATCACCACTGTAGCACCCACCCCTCAACCCACCACCATCCCCCGTAGCACCCCCCCCACACCACCACCCCACCCACCCCCCCCACACCCACTGCAACCCATCAACACCACTGTAGCAGACCCCCCACCCACCCCTCACACCCACTGCAACCCATCAACACCACTGTAGCAGACCCACCCACTCACACCCACTGCAACCCATCAACACCACTGTAGCAGACCCACCGCCCACCCCTCACACCCACTGCAACCCATCAACACCACTGTAGCAGACCCACCGCCCACCCCTCACACCCACTGCAACCCATCAACACCACTGTAGCAGACCCACCGCCCACCCCTCACACCCACTGCAACCCATCAACACCACTGTAGCAGACCCACCGCCCACCCCTCACACCCACTGCAACCCATCAACACCACTGTAGCAGACCCACCGCCCACCCCTCACACCCACTGCAACCCATCAACACCACTGTAGCAGACCCACCGCCCACCCCTCACACCCACTGCAACCCATCAACACCACTGTAGCAGACCCACCGCCCACCCCTCACACCCACTGCAACCCATCAACACCACTGTAGCAGACCCACCGCCCACCCCTCACACCCACTGCAACCCATCAACACCACTGTAGCAGACCCACCACCCACCCCTCACACCCACTGCAACCCATCAACACCACTGTAGCAGACCCACCACCCACCCAGGCACTAGGGCTCAGAGCCGAGCCCTCTGTTGGACGCCGCAGCCCCAGCCTGTCTGTGTCATTTCATTTCCCCTCATTAAGCTCCCTTTCTTTCTCTCTGTTTTTAAAAGGAAAGGAGAACAAAAGCAAGCTGCTGCACAGAGCAGTTGCTGCGACAAAGGGCACTGACTCGGAATGCAAGGCCATGTCTCTGCTCAGCTCCGCCTCCTCCTCACCGTCGGCCAGTTCCGACAGTCGGTACAGCAGCGCACTGGCAAACAGGGCACCTCCTGAAACATTCAGCCTTTGTGTGAAAGACTTTAAAAGGCACTCCCTGAAACATTCAGCCTTTGTGTGAAAGACTTTAAAGGGCACTCCCTGAAACATTCACCTTTGGGTGAAAGACTTTAAAGGGCACTCCCTGAAACATTCAGCCTTTGGGTGAAAGACTTTAAAGGGCACTCCCTGAAACATTCAGCCTTTGGGTGAACACTTTACAGGGCAACACCTAGAACATCTCTGCAGATGGTCACATCACTTATTCATGACCCTCATGCAGACGGTTACTCACTTATCACATGAATCTCACCAAGATGGTCGTGGCCATTCTCAAAAGGTTAGCTGACGCCATAGCAGAGGACTGCACCAGATGACAGTTCTGGCTCCGACAAAGGGCATGACTCGGAATGCAAGGCCATGTCTCTGCTCAGCTCCGCCTCCTCCTCACCGTCGGCCAGTTCCGACAGTCGGTACAGCAGCGCCTGGCAAACAGGGCACCTCCTGAAACATTCAGCCTTTGTGTGAAAGACTTTAAAAGGCACTCCCTGAAACATTCAGCCTTTGTGTGAAAGACTTTAAAGGGCACTCCCTGAAACATTCAGCCTTTGGGTGAAAGACTTTAAAGGGCACTCCCTGAAACATTCAGCCTTTGGGTGAAAGACTTTAAAGGGCACTCCCTGAAACATTCAGCCTTTGGGTGAACACTTTACAGGGCAACACCTAAAACATCTCATGCAGATGGTCACATCACTTATTGCATGACCCTCATGCAGACGGTTACATCACTTATCACATGAATCTCACCAAGATGGTCGTGGCCAATTCTCCAGAAGAGGTGGGTGAGCTGACGCCGATTGAAGAGGACGGCCCAGATGAACAGTTCTCGCTCCGGATAATCAAAGTCAAAGTGCTCCAAGAATTTCTGCTTGGTCCTGCGGCGCGACAGTTGCCCATGATCTGTACGCCAATAGGACAACACACACAGCACTCTTAATAACCAAAGCTGTGCATAAACTGTCAAACGGGGCACCCTCTGAAAACGATGGCCTCTGGGTGAAAGACTTTAATTTTAAAGGGCACATTTTGTGCAGGGTACATAGCATTTACGCCTGTGTCAGAAAGTATGTGACAGCTTCTATACAATCATTACAATGTCTGTCAAGTTCATGACATGTGTTAGTGCAATGATTGTGCATGGCTAAGATGATATTAAAGATCAGCTGAAATTAACTATGTGTCCGGATATATATATATACAAATGTATGTTTGCTTTTGCCACTGCAAATAATTCTCTCTTTTTTCTTCTTTGCACTGTAACTTGATAACATGTTTTGTTATCTTAATAATTGTAAGATCAGTCTAGCATCGCTTAAGTGAAAAGACTTTAAATAAAAAGGAAGAAGAAGAAGAACGCTTTCATAAAGGGAGACTGAAGCCAAGACGCAGACTGGCCCAGAAATGTTGAAAATGTGCATGCATTTTCATCCTCAGGCTTCTTTTGGTTGTTGTATCAATCCTGATATTGTTGTAGAGATACAATGTTGATACAATACTGATACAATGGCAGTTGTTGTCGCGTTGTTTTTGTTGTTGTTTTGGGTGTGGGGGGGTGTGTGTGTGGGGGTGGGTGTGTGGATGTGTGGGTGTGTGTGAGTGTGTGTGTGTGTGTGTGTGTGTGTGTGTGCTACAAATTTGAGCTCCTCGGTGTCCAACCACGCTGGTATGCTCTTTTCCAAAGAAGAACATCAACAGGCTGATTCTGGGTATCTCTAACAATAATTCTGCTACATTTTCCAGCCTTGTTGATGATGTCACTGACACAAACTGCTGGGCACAAAATGGCAGCAGTCACAGTCACACTTTCATGACTTTCAAACATTAATTTCTTTTTAGATAGCCAGAATCATATTTTTGTTGATTTAAAAAAAAAATGCTACGTGTCCTTTATCTCTTTTTTTTTGTTTTTTGTTGTTGTGGTGGTGGTTTTGTTTGTTTGTTTTTTGTTTGTTTGCTTGTTTTTTGGGGGGTTGCCATTTAAAAAAAAAAAAAAAATCCTTTTCTATCAACATGGCCCATTCATTTTAAGGTCTTCCTCATAAGCAGCAAGCAAATGATCAGTTAATTAACACCCTGAAAATCTTCGTCCCTTTTAATTTTGCAAAGCGTCACATTTCACTGTTCAGACCATTGTGAATGCTATTAAAGTTGCTGCACAAAGATCCATATGCATGTTATTAAATCAAAGCATGTTAAAACTACATTTAAAGAAAGTGAAGACATCACACTGACAGTATTCACTCCACAACAACTTTAGACAAAATTACACACATGCAGAAAAGCTCAAAGAGCAATGATTGAACCACAAAATACACCGCACCTCACAAAAAATGTTTTAGGTATGAATAGCATATAACAATGAAAGTATGAATGTACACACACACACACACCACACACACACACACACACACACACACACATGCATGCAGGTACAAATGTACATGGGAATGCACACATCAAATAGCAATTGTTAAGTTTAGGCACATTCGCCTGTCCTATCAGCTGAACTACATAAATATTACATCTACAATAAAATTTCATGCAATTGTATGCTCATTTAGTTAGCATCAATTAACACTTTAGGTAGTAATAAAATGTTAACAAAACACATGAAGAAATCGGATACAGCAGTAACTGCTTAACACACACCTTTGGGAACCTGAAAAAGAAAAATCTTAACGATAACCCAGCTAACACTACACACCCCTGCAATGATTACATTACTCACTGAAAGAAAGAAAGAACAGATGCCAGCCAGTTCTGGAGTAAAATTGCACTGATCAATTTTACAAGACTAACAACAAGAATGTCGGCAGTCATGCTCACACTTCCAATCTGTGCTGCCTAACAAAGTCTGATGAAGGATCTTAACTAGCTTCTTTTAAAACACTCCACAACCAATCTTGAAACACTGAACTGTCTTCACGTTACACTGGGAATATGGAATGTTGCTTTGTGTGGCTTTCCAGATCTACTGCTTTTTCCGTACAGAAATTCAGCCCTTTTAAGACTGAATTTTAAACGAAAACATTTTTATTTAAAGCACCACCAGCCACACATGCAAACTGTCAACTAAGGGAACAAATCATATCAATTCTTTTATGACCAAAGTCCACAAAAACGTCAGAAAGAGAAAATGTCTCTTTAGCAAAACAGTTTCATTATTTGCTTTGTGCCACAGGGTAGGCGCATTACAAATTTCCATTATTATTATTATCAGTTATTAATCATTATTTTGCAGTCCATCTGACATGAGGAGTGTGTATCATCATGATGTCAGAAACAAGAATGCTATCTGGCGTTCTCAAACAACAAACATCTTTTCTGAATGAAATGGATGCTGCGATGCTGGCAGATTACTTATCAGATGCACGCTTTCATGTAGTGACTGCCACATTAATTAAAGTTAAATGGCAGGCCCCAAAAGGTTTGAATGAATGAATGAAAATTTATATATAGCGCATAAAAAACTTCCACACAAAACCTTGCGTGTTCACACAAGTAGTAGTAGTAGTAGTTTCATACATCTCCATCACTTATATAAACTACTAAGTTTAGAAACTGAAAATAAAATCAAGGGAGCATTTTAAACATAAAATCTATGATCCGAAGTTTTCATTTCAATCTGTTCTACCTACCGGATGAAGCATGTTCTGAGAAAGGCCAGTTCTTTCGACAACGCTGGACGTTAAAGGTAGTCTTTCCCCAGCTACAGAGGTCATGCTGACCACGTTTGTAACATCCCTCAAACCACGAACTTTGTTTCCCATCACACAGTCAGAGACTGACTCTAGCCTGATCTTCAGGTCTCTTTCAGAACAGGGTGTGAAAGTTCAATGCTCAGTGACACCTGCCAGGCAACAGTTTACTGCACTATCTTGTTATCTGACTGCAAACAGTTGATTGCATTGTCTCATTATTTAACTGCCAACAGTTGATTGCATTGTCTCGTTATTTAACTGCCGGCAGTTGATTGCATTGTCTCATTATTTAACTGCCAACAGTTGATTGCATTGTCTCGTTATTTAACTGCCAACATTTGATTGCATTGTCTCGTTATTTAACTGCCAACAGTTGACTGCGTTGTCTCATTTAACTGCCAACAGTTGACTGCACCATCTCGTTATCTAGCTGCCAAGCAACAGTTTACTGCATTGTCTTGTTATTTAACTGCCAACAGTTGACTGCACTGTCTCGTTATCTAACTGCCAACAGTTGACTGCACCGTCTCGTTATCTAACTGCCAAGCAACAGTTTACTGCATTGTCTTGTTAGTAAAGAATAAACTGTGTCAAACACATGAATGTACACAAATACACAAACATGAAATTCAAATACACTATGCTGTACTCCTTAAAGTTTCCATGCAAAAAAACAAAAAAACACAGGGATGACCTAACATCAATATGCAATACTTTGTAATGACAACAAAACATGCAACTGGGGGCTGTGGGGGAAAAGGAGGGGGGTTTGGAGGGAGGATAATGAGGGTGGAGGACACTGCTTTTTCAACTGAAGTCCAGAACAAGTTTAGTTCTGCTATAAATTCATACACAAATGTGCATGCACCACATGCATTAAACCTCTGAGCATCAAAGACCAGCAACGAACAGTATGCTGTACATCAATTACTGAAATTAGACTTTTAGTGTTGTCAAACACAGACGCGCTTATTAACAAATTAAAAGGGTGGTACATTTTGTAAACGGATTAGAACTGCACCAGAGAAACAAAAAGAGTGCGAAGCCCAGACACAAGTCAAGACGGCTTCACACCACACTCACCGGTGGCAGAGAGGATCTCGTCAATATCTAAATGCGAACAAGCAATCAGCAAAGTCAGACTCAGAAGTGTTTCCCCGTCTCCACATGAACATTAATAAAGTGCCCCACAAGCAAGATCGGACTACTGTGAAGAACATCATCATCCACCCATTTCTTGATCACAAATAATCTCAGTCTCTAAACAATAAACAAAACTGACAGAGTAAAAACAAATTTGGCTTTCAGATGGTACCGTCTCCGCTACACAAACAAACTAGCAAACGAACAAAGAAAAACTGTGGCACAATAAAATTCAAGTGCACAAGCAGTGTATTAAAAAAAATAAAGGTGTACAACTACAAGAATTACTGGCTCAAGCGCTTGATCTGGAAACTGCCATCCAGCGGTCTCCACATCCACAACAAGCAAGTATAAGGTCTTCCAGATTTAAATATAACACCTCAACAATTAATTACTTGCCTGTTTTTTCTACACTTCGACTTAAAATTAACAAGCAAGTATATGCTAGAAAGTGCCATTATTAACAACAACAACCAAATAAAAAAGTAGAAGTACCTCCAGGCAGACTAAGTCAATAAGATTCTGCAGCTGCCTAACAAAATTCATAGATTAACTGTTCCCATTGCTTCACAGCTGTGAAAACTAGAACAGCACATACACTAACCAGACAAAGCAGCATTGCTGTTGCAGATATTGTACACAGCTCTGCCCAGGGACAGCAAAGCTGGGTTTTCTGCAGGGGCTTAATGAATTGTTTGCTGTTCTTTTGCTTCATAATTGTCGTTCTTCTAAATAGTTATAGTTGTGGGTCAAATTCAGGAACCTCCAGTTTACAAATTTTGAAATCACGATTTTTCGGATCTGGAAGGTTAACTCTCACCCTTGCTCACTCTATATCACACTAGCTTCACTCAAAAAACACCTCTAATTAAGGGCATGCCCCAAACATAATGAAGTGATCACTACAAGCCCTTTTGTGAAACTAAGGTTATGAACCACTTGTACCAGCCACACTCAAAAGTCCATGTCCCAACAAGGTGATTAAAGATGTGACAGAGTGAGTGGAGGGGGCCGTAACGACCCTGATGAACTTTCCAAGTAAGAATATACCACAGCAAGCACACACAGACAGGAAAAGCGAACTGGTTTCTCTACTCACATCAAAGCAGTGTCAGATGTAATAATAATTAGAGGCCAGATCTAATAATAATGAGAGGTCAGATCTAATAATAATTAGATGTCAGATCTAATACAGACATTTATGACTACTCTCAACCACAAGCTACATATTGGTGTAACAGGAGGTCAGAAGAGGTCAAACTTAATGAGGAGGAAGCCCGCATTGCACTGACCTGGCATAGACTTGCGAGAGCTGATGCGCGAACTCATGGGCTTGACCGTGTCCTCGTCCCCCTTCCACGTCATGGTCACCTCCTCATTCACCACCAGCCTCTCGTCTGTCAAGGCACATGGACAACTTGATGATGTGTTGTTGCTTTTCAATCAAATGCTACATGATAACTCTCGAATTGTTCCCCCAAAAGCATGGAACACGGAGAGAGAGAGAGAGAGAACTCAGAACTTTACTACCAAGGATTGAGATTTTTGGCAATAGCCAGAGAGGGAGGGAGGAAGGGAGGGAGAGAGAGAGAGAGAGAGAGAGAGAGAG